>CM067502.1:17060421-17345317 GCA_034509495.1 Acestrorhynchus altus | reverse complement strand
CCCAGACTGGGAGTTGAACCCCGGTCTCCCACATCATGAGGTGTCTTACTGGTGGTTTTATCAGCTATACCACATCAACCATTGATCCGACAATAAACTTGATTTGATTTAATTTGAAAGAGAAAATGTACCTGACTATTGATTGTTTCCCATTAATAATCTTGGACCAGATTCACAAAAGTGTCTTAGTGTCTCACAGATTTGTGATCAGTTTAAATGTAAAGCATTTTTTGCTGTTGTTGTTGTTTAGGCAGAAGTGAATGTTTGATCAAAACCTCTTAATATTCATACAAATATCTAAATTCTGTTAATATTTACATCTCAAATGACATATTTTTTGGCAAATAGAGGTACGACAAATTATGAAAACATCCTGCAAGATTATTTTTTTAAATGAATGGTATGAATTGGGCCCAACATTTATGTGCAACCCCTTTTTCCTGTAAAATTACCATTCAATCCTAATTAGAAATTTTTTGTTTCTGATTAGGTCTGCTTAGATTCAATTAGCTATAACACAGTCCAGCTGCATTTTGAACAGGATACTCAATGTTATGTACAAACGTTTCTCATTGAACTGAATGAGATTTATGTCAACAGATCCTCCTACCTAGCAGCAGTTGCTAAGATACAGACAAGCCAAATACATTAAGACGTATTGTACACCCATACTGGTCTTCTTTTCTGAAAACCACCAAAGAAAGCAGAGTAAACAGAAGTGTAGATTGGCTATGGTTGGAGGGTGATAACATACTGGCCTGACAGATTCTGTAGGCACAGATAAGATTCAAAGTTGAGCATTTGAATTGTAAAGCATGCGAGATCTGAAGTGAGGTTTAGTCACACCAAGCTAAAGCGTTCCGAAGAAGCCACATCCTGAACCAAAAAAAGCACATGCAGCACATCATCATCTCTAAACCAGCCACAGCATTACACATGCGACAGTGGCCTAATGCAAACTAGCACACTGTGGCACGCATTAACTGGGTCATAACCAAATCCATCCCTCCACAAATCCTTTTGAATTCTCATGTTTTTTGTAATGATCCCAAACTAATGTAATGGAAATGACACTAAGAGTTGTGTAGGTTCTTCTTGGCTCTTAACCTTTAGAACCATACTCAAATTTCGTACTTTGACGTACACAAAAAAAAAGTATTTATAGGAGACATATGTCACTTGACAGATGTTTTCAGGAGACTCTATGCATCATTTCATATGTAAATATTAAAATGTATAAATGTATATGAATTGTACCATGTTTTTGTTAAACATTTACTTGCACCTACATTTGTTTGGCTTATAAGGATTAAAAAAACCCTTTAAATCTCAGAAGTCCTGTTGGGGATTGATCATCCCAGTGTTTTTAAGTTGGAAATGCAAGAATGTGTAATTGTTAAATTAACAAGGATATCAAAATATGTTACATGATTTATGTGTATATCAGTATTATCCTTTCTCAGGACTTTTACTCTGAAATGTGAATACTTTTGTTTTCCTCTGTAACCCAATATCTTGGTCAGTGGCATCATTACCCCCAGTCAGAGTCTGCATGCATGTACACATGGACAGAGCAGTAAACATGCACTGGAAGGATCCTATAGCATTTAAACTGGGGTTTAATTCAGTTGGAAACCTTGCTGGATTACTTGCTGATAGTTCATCACGCAATGATCGGTCATGAGTGATTATATAGGGTAAGTCCTGTAGTTTAGTTTCATATGTGTATCACATCTGTAGGCCCTAAATTATGAAGCCTAGAAAATGACATGTAACTGCCCACAAAGTGTGGATCTCAGGTTCTAAGAGTTAATGGTGCTCACGTGGGTAAAATGTTCTTCACTTCTGTCCACACACTTCCTCTTTACCTAGTCTTTCATGACAACAGTGGAGGGGCTGTCTTTGCTTTGTGTTAAACTTCTGATGTTACAGTGGATCCATTGATACTGATTACAACCAGTGATGATAAACGTACACAAAGTTTGGTTGATAAACTCAGTTAAGGGGCATCATAATAATAGGAAAAGGAAAATTTGCTTGAACGCCAGTGTTACGACCACAACACAGAAAAATGTTTTGTCAAGCACCATTTAACTTCAACCCACTGCCATCCCAAGAACAGGACCTGCAGGCTGAAGAACCTAAAACATCCACTCAAGCATCCATACACTTGCTCTTACCATTTTATGGAAGGACAACCAACACCAGAACATCCCTACCCAGAGAAATGGCTTAGATATGAAGATCTGTGTAAAATCAGATGAATCATCTTCTTTTGAAGGCTGTTAAGAGTCAAACACGGCAGTGCTGCTGGAGTTTTTAAATCACTCAGACACTCCTACTTAGTTGCTCAAACTTCTAAAGTCAGAGTTTGTGTTGGTTATTCTCTAGTCCATCATCAGTGCTCAGACGTTTGCCGTAGGATGCTGCCCATGTGACACTGTTGGCTGGATATTTCTAGTTGGTAGACTGTTCTCAATCCAGCAGTGACACCGAGGGATTAAACACTCCAGCAGCACTGCTGTGTCTCTGATCCATGCAGAGATAGAAATGGACTAGAGCCTGTAACTATAGAACTACAAAGTGCTCCTGAGTGGTAAGGGGAGCTGATAAAATGGACAGTGAATGTAGAAATAAGCTCATCATAATGTTGTCTGATCTGATATGGTGCCTTATAAGATTCCAAGTTTCTTGTTTTGTTCATAACAGTTTTTTTAAGCGTAATCCTTTTTATCAGGGTCTACAGAAAAAGATAGTATACACTTCCTACTACAGGTCCAATCTGTCTCTACACACTTCCCCTTAATTGAAACCAGAAGTGTTTTCTCACACCAAGTCTTTCTAAATTAGCATAGCAGAAGTGTCAGCATCTACAGTTCTCACGATATTCTTATCCTCTAAATGAACAAAACTCAGGTTTAATAAGGTTATTAAAAGGGTATTTTGTTTCAGTATCTCTGTCTCTGTTCAAGGCAGGCCACCTACTAGATTTTGGAGCATTGCCATTAGGATTTGATTGCATTCAGCAAGATGATGGTCACCCCCTCCCCCCCACCTCATCACAAATGTACTGAATTGAGTACCATCATTCCAGAGAACACAGTTCCACTGCTCCACAGCTCAATAGTAGTGGGTTGCACACCCCCATAATCCACACCTGGCATTTGGCTGCTCCAGAGTTGTATTCTATTGGCAGTATTGCTCTACAGGGATTAGAGAAGCTGTGTGTGTACACACAAGTTATATTTTGTAAGTTAAGTTTCCTTAAATGGACTGCAGGGAATGTACCGTGTGTTTGGAAATTGTGTTTACTCAATCAAATCCAAAAAGCTTCATGTGGAAATTCATTTTCGATGACACAGGCCCTTTAAAACACACATTATATGTTTGTGGACAACTTCTAATGAATCCATAAAAAAACATACTTTAATTTGCACCCCTTGCTGACGCAGATGTGCAAATGCACACACATACAGCTTGCCTAGTCATGTAGACAAGTATTGCCAATAGGACAAAAATAAATCTTAATTAGTCACATTTGAATTAGGGGCGGACAAAGCTACACATGGAGAGCAGGACAGGGCCATAGAAGAACATCAACCAAGCAGCAGGCTGCAATCTGCTCCTTTGTTTTGGGGAGGCATATGCTTGGAGGGTCACACAAGCCTCCACTTGACAACTAATGGTGGATTCCAGGTTGAATGTTAATAGGTACTGAGATGAAATCCTCAGAGCCACTGTCAGACCATGTAGTGGGCCCTGGGTTCCTCCTGGTGCAGGACAATGCCCAGCCTCATGTGGTCCTGGACAATGAAGCCACTGATTGGCTCTCACCTTCCCCAGAACTGAATCCAATTGAGAACCTCTGGGACTTTATGTATTGGTGTATCTGATGCCTCCAAATCATTCCACAGACTGTCCAGAAGCTCACTGATGCCCTGATCCAGGTCTGGGAGGACATCTCCCAGGACACTATTTGCTGTCTCATCAGGAACATGCCCAAAAATCACAGGGAGAGCATCCAGTCACGTGAGTGTCTAAAACTCGCACTAAACACGAGTTGCCGTAATTAAATTCACAGGAATTGCATTGCGTTTCAATGAATTTGAGTCCAATTTACTTACTAAGTGGATGGATGTTTTTGGTTTCTGTTGACTGTTATGTCATGTTCTCAACTAATTACACAATTTAGACCAGTAAAGATTTTTCACGTGTGATGGTGGACAAGAAGATCAGGCAATCCTGTGACTCACCTTATCACATAATCACAATGTTAACTTGCCACACACAACTTTGTTTACTTGCCCAACAAAACCGTCAGCTGGTTCTTTGAGCAAGAGCGAACACAACATTGACATACTGTTTGCAAACCAGCCACAATGGCCTAGAACAAGGAGGTCTGTTTAAACATCACACACACACACACACATTATTTTTGCAGACAGCTGTAAGCCCAGCCCAGAATGTGAACATGTATGCTGTCCTTTTTAAAATAATCAGTCTGATTCAGGCTGCATCACAGTATTTGAGATCTGGCATTAATAGGTCATTAGGATTCACAATAATGTACTGTGAATGGTTGGTCTCATATATTTAAAAGGTGAAAGTCAGTTTCAGAAATGAGGACAGATTTAAGAGAGTACCCTGTAAATGCTTTCTGATGCGGACACACTTGCTAAAAGCGGCCAGACTGAGAGGAGTAGAGCAGAGCAATTAAAGTGAAAGATTAATCAAAATCTAATTCATACAATTTACTTACTCCAAGCTGTAGTCAGTCAGACAGATATGTTAAATGTCTGACATTTGTTTCTTAAGCTGAGCACTGGAGCTACAAGGCTAATGTGGCAAATAAGCAAATGTAATTAATATCTCAACAATGAACCTAAATCATCACATAATCCTACAAACAAGGAGACATTCAGTCTTCATGTCTAACAGAGTTGCTCATGTGGTTTTATGACTCAGTTGGGTATACAGAAGGAGAAACTGGCCTAGCTGCAATGGTCGCCTTGGGAACACCCACACCTGTGTAAGTTGTGAAGGTTTATTCTGGCAGTGAAGTTGAAAACTGGTCTGCAGGCTCATAGTAAGGAAACATCAATCATCAGAGTTTAAAGGAGGCATGACATTGGATGCCAGATGGATGAGAAATTCCATTTCCTAAGTTATGCAAGCATTTAAAATTCCCCAATAATAGAAGGCATAACCATACACAGTGGACAGTGCAGTAGTTGCCCACAGGAGCTTAATGATTGTGAATGACAGTGTCTGGCTAAAATTGTCAGTGAAATCAGAAAAACCACTCTGGCAGAATGCACATCCACATTCAGTGGAGGAGGAACCACATGCATAATCCTGCAGGTCAGTTCTTTAGGTTCCATGGGATATTGGGGCAGAAGACCCACCAGATGGACCTTAGAGTACAAACGTTATGCGGAGTGGTCTAATAAGTAATGGTACCAATCGTTTCAGGCAGATGGTACAGTTTGTGTGTGGTGCAGACCCCATGAAGCCATGGACCCAAGTGTCAATAAGACAGTGTATGCTGGTGGAGGTTCCATGCTGGTGTGGGATGTATTCTTTTTGCTTGGGTTGAGTCCACTGGTCCACCTTAATATGTCACTGACCAGCGTATGTTTCACTGCTTGGGGACTATTTGCAGTCCTTCATGGACTAAATGTACCCCACAATGGTGGGATACTACAGCATGATAATGCACCAATCCATCAGGTCAGAAATTGGATGTATTCCTGGTCCCATCCATTTGGCACTCCAACTTATACAGGTGTGGGCAGTTCTAAGCCATCCCCAGAGGTACTGCCACTTAATCAAATTACGTTCTGCTATCCCATGACTTCTGAGGATTTCAGAATTGAGCGTCTGTATATCATCGTCAAATATCATAGACAGTATATGTGTTTTGGCTGTGGACGGATGGAACTAAACTGCTGAATAGGCATGCTTGAATGTTGTTGTTGTTGTTGCAATCACTTCACTAACAATGTAAAAATAAATAAGCCCATGTGTTGCACAGTGGTCAAGTTTGCACTGCTCTGGAGGACAAACAAAAAAGCAATGCTTACTCTAATTTAATTTATTAAAATCCATCATAAAAATGTTTTACTGGTAATTCCACAAAATATAAAAAGACAAGACAAGTATAAAAATTTTCAAGTGACTAGCCAGGACAGCTTTCAATAAGGGAATGCACTCTGTGCACACGCTGACCAAGGAGACTTAATTGTAAATGACCAGGGCACTGCTGAGATGTTGAATGGACAATAAAGGAAACGGGTCTCAGTCCAGAGCTGTAGTCTTCAGAACATCTCAATAAGTCTCCTTTAAAATGGCATCCATCAAGATATGTCTCCTTTAAAATGGTATCCATCTTGATTCAGGTCCTTCTGAGAGAAAACAAGAGAAAAGAAATGAATGCATGGGGTTAATATACCTCAGGACTTAATGAACAATCTTGCTCAAAAGCACAGAATACACCCTTAAAAAGAAAGGTGCTACAAAAAGGATCTTCAAACCATGCCAGAGAAGAACCACTTTGTTTCAAAAAGAACCATCAAAAGTAAACATGTTAAAGACCTGAAGAACCATCATTTGATGTAAAGGTTCTTTACAATCACATGTTTCTATTCCAAACTTGGTCAATCTATGGTATTAAATCAAAGAACATGTTCTACCCTTATTTTTCAGAGTGTGCAAATGTTACAATTTCATGCTCATCTTAAATATCGTGGATTAACAAAGACATGTTTGGTCTAGCAACCTAATCTCCCAAACAAATAATTAACATTTATGCTCTGTCAATTAATGTGGCAGAAATAATATAAAGTATGACAAAGCATTACCTACAAAAACAGACAGAAATACACTGTAAAATACAGGAGAAAAAAACATCTCTGGTATTTTAGTCCATGTTTATAAATAACAGAATGTCAGAATAGTGCCAGAAGACTAGTGGATATTACTGAACAAATCCAGAACATTTTGTGGGCTATACACCTCCATTACTTGTTAGCTACATTAGCCTCATAGCTCCAGAGCAAAACAGAGTTGGTGGAGATGGACTGAAAGTGTGTTTAGGGGTAATGGCTTGGTGTAAAACTCGGGCTTCGTACCGAACCATCACAGGGCATCAAAATTATGGCGTGACAATTAAACGTTAATACAGAACGTTTGTGCCACCCAGAAATGATAAGATGTAGGCCACTAGATCTGCATTAGATCCTGTGTCACCTGTACCAATCACAATTCATCTTTCCTTGTGCATTACTCTTTACAGGCCCTTGTTAGTCAAATATTAGTCAAAACTGAAAATCTAAAACCAGTTCACCAGACAGCACTTTGGTGACCCAAAAATCCAGCTAAAAATCAACCTCCTTCCATGGTTGACAATATCTAGGTTTAAGCAATCACCTGTTAAATTTGGCCTCCACAGACCTTTTCAAAGCCTCAAAACTATATTTTCTTCCACCCTTCCTTGTGAAACACTGTCCAAAGCACTTCATTAAATGAAACTAAATAAGGAAGGAAATAACTGACAGATTATAGGAGCGGATACTTAAAAGTGTACACACCTTCTTCTGCATACCACAGCCTCTCTCTAGTAGACTGTTTTCACTCATTCAGGACTTACTGGATCAAAGAAGGATTATCTAATCATTACAACGATGTGAATCTGTGGTCTTATGTAAAACAACTACATGTATTACTGGTATATAATAAGCATCACTCTTGATGATGGGGCCTGGAGACATGATGTGGAGATACGTTTGTGAGGTTTGTGGTCATATGGCTCCTAGTACATTATGTGGACAAAAGTATTGAGACACTTGCTCATTCATTATTTCTTCTGAAATTAATAGTATTGAAAATGAGTTTCTCCTGCTTTTGTAGGAGTTACTGTCTCTACTGTCCAGGAAACGCTTTCCACTAGATGTTGAAGCATAGCTGATTACATTCAGCATTAGGGTCAAAAGCATTAGTGAGGTCAGGATGTTACCTGATCACCACCCCACCTCATCCACTTGACAGATTGCATTGAATGCCATCAAAGAGCACCATCATTCCATAGAACACAGTTCCATTAAGGCATTACATTCCTCTAGCCAAGCCTGCCATGTGTATCAAGAAGTCCTATTCTATTGGCAATACTTCTCTACAGGGACTAGAAAGTTGTGTGAGTACAGCTGAATGCATTAATTAGAAGGGGTTTCCACAAATATCTGGGCAGGTAAAGAGGATTTTTTGGACCAAACCTGGCTTTAAGAGATGTTCCATTAGTCTGTACTTGCCTCTATATTGGAACTGTAGAGAGACTGCTGTTCCTGCAGAGCTAGGGTCTGGTTGACAAACTTAAGCATCCCAGAGAGTGTGTCCATATCTGGTTCCTCAGATTCACCTCCATCCACCATGTAGGTGAGAGGGTTGAAGGTCGCGTCTGAGGTAGAGGTGAGATCAGGGTTGGTCAGGCCCTGCCAGTCTGCATCTACAGAGCTTGGACACCTCAGTGCCGCCTGGACACTGGCCTTTACGCTCTCCGAGAGCTCCAAGGAGGAATCTGAGGAGGCATTAATCCAAGAAGTGGTGGAGCTGAGGCTGGAATGAGTGAGGTGCTCTTTGTGGGAAGATGGGTAAGGTTGGAGCTCTTTGAAAGAGGAAGAAATCGAAGGGAAAGTGCTGGACTCATGATGAAGAGTAGCATTATGGAGCTCGGTGGCTCTCTCCAAGCTGGATATCTTGGCTTGAAGACGTGTGATCTCTGATTCCTGTGAAAGAGAAAGAGCAGGCGTTTAGTAAGTTGGGCATAAACACAGCTAAACCGAATGCTGTTAGCACAGATATAAAAAAGCAATATGCTGGAGAGTGAACATTACAGTGACTAACAATAACCATTAGTGTTTTAAATCAGTTTAAGTACCATATTTTCCGGACTATAAATTGCACCAGAATATAAGCCGCACCCGCAAAGTTTAAAAAAGCTTGAAAACAATATATATAAGAAGAAAAAGCTGCACCTCATTATAAGCCACATGGTTTAAAGCATAAAAATGAGAACTAGTTAATATGTTATTCTGCTGGGAACCCAACCCCTACATCCCACCTGACATGCATGAGGAATTTGTACAAAACCTAAATCCAAACCTTCTAGAATTACTCCGTATCAGTAATCACTACCAGTGACTGAGATGTACTTTCAAAGATACTGAATTCCTTAGTGCATTTGAATACTCTGTCTGATAATGGTAATGGAGAAGCAAGTACAAATGGGTGCTGAAGGAAACCAGGGGTCACAATGAATCATAAATATGCTCATAAATTAAATGATTTTGCAGACTATGGAATGGTCGGTTTCTAATTGTTCTCACTATAGCAATACCACTCACTTCAACAATAAAAATGTCGAAACAATGTCTGAGGTTTAAATAAGACGGGTTCCGCCAAAATCCTTCTAAACATGTTTTAATGATCTGCAGATAATGTGCAGCATTTAATACTAATTAGACATTTTACGTAATAATACAAATGTAGGAGTGTCGTAATGATTCTCATAATTCTCAAAATAGATTTTAGATCAGTGCTGTTAGATTTTAAGGTTTTCATAGTGTCCTAATTTTTTTTTAACATGACTGTTAATTACAGTACATGTTCTGAAACTTTGATCATAAATTATGGGATGTAAACAGCTCTAGCAGTCTTTCCAATCTACCATCATCTGATTATATCACGCTGCATACAAACAGTTTTCAGAAGGCCTGCTATACCAGCCTACTACACTAGCTTTCTGTGACTGAAGTCTGATGTTTTTCCAATAACATCCATACATCCCATCTCTATTTTGATTGTATAAATATAGCAGTTGGCCAGGCAACCTCTAAACTGTAGTGACTGTCAGATATAAACAGTTGATACATTTTTATCCCCAATATAAGCTTGATTATGACATCTCCAAAAACAGTCCTTCTTCATTGTTGTCTCTATACAAGTGGAACACAGCCTAAAACATTGAGAGCTGCAGAAAACTAGTGGCTTTAGCCAAAGTTCCTGTAAACAAAGGGTATTTTGCTGTGCATGACTTTCATTAGCCTGACATATCATCAAAAAAGCAAGCAGAACAGGTTCATAATACAGGTTTGTACCTCTGACAGGTGCTCCTACACAGTGGTTTATTTGCTCAACACAAACAAGAAAATGTTAGTGGTGTCTTTGGGGCACACCCTGTAAGCCAACTCCCTCACTCAGGTCATAATGAACCTGTGCGCCTGACTTTGAATTTAACTGCTAGATCATTTCAATCATTTCAGCTGTCCTATACACTCCACATTCATATTCTCTCCCAATGTACATGTACAGTGTTTCCGGAAAGAGTGCACAACGCTTCACTTTTTGCACATTTTGTTATGTTACAGCCTTATTCTACACACTGCGGGAGATTTTGCTTGCCAGTGACCTTAAGTTTGCTTGCTTGCTGGGCATTTTACACTGAAATGTGTTTTGTTACTGGATTTCTGTGAAGCTACTCCACATGTTGTATATGTGCTACACCAACGCCTCAAAAGATTTTGTTCATTTGTTTTTTTACTCATCATTAATGAAAAGTTGTGAAAGTGTTTACTGTCTGTCCTACTATGTGGAAATGCCAATTGCTATTTTCTAGCTATATTTAAACAGTACAGCAAAAAGACAGTAATACAACACCTCCACTCATCATACACAAAAATGAATAATGTGATGAAACGAAACAATCTGCACTGTTTTATCTTTGTATAGTGATGCACGGTGCCAACACCCAGGCTTTGTTGCCCAAAACGGCTCTTTCTCATTGTAGTACCTTAATGAGCAGGGCTTCATTAGCAGCCTGCAGGAGCTGCTCAGTGGAGCAAAGCTGGGCTCTGAAGTTAGCAGCTTCCACCTTGGCCTCGTCCAGCTGCTCCCTGGCCTGCTGCAGCCGCTGCATCAGCTGCTCCTGAGAGTTGCGCAAGTTACTGGAGATTTGATCAGAAACCTTTAGCAGCTGCCCTCGGGTCTGCTGCAGCGCAGATAGCTAAATGGGTGGAAAAGAACAAGCTTAAAAATAAAAAAATAAAAAATTGCACCTTGTTTGGCACAGACTTTCAAAAACCAAATTTGCCAGTGTAAAAGGTGAGCATAGTCAGGACCATTTACATTTACATTTACATTTGCGGCATTTAGCAGACGCTCTTATTCAGAGCGATTTACAAAAGTGCTTTGCTGTTTACTTAGAACATCAAAAGGTCAGACCAAAAGTGTAGAATTTCGTCTGACCAAGGTGGTCTCGGACATGATCAATAGTTAAATTACAGGAAATCTGGTATGAGTGTAACAGGAACTGTTAAGTGATACTTCATTCTCCCAGTATGATTTAGAAGTAATGAGTGACAAAATGTGCAATTTATAGATTTATTTAATTCCTGTAGAACCTAGTAAAGATCTGATGCCCTGAGAGCAGCACCTGATGTGAGTGGGCTATATGGTGCAGGGAGCTCAGCTGGGTGTTAGGAGAAGGATTCATACAGTAGACGTTAAACTGAAATTGTATTCCAGTCAGTAAATATGTAAATAAAAGCTGATTGTGTCACCTAGTTGGGTCAGAAATATGGTTTTCATTACTGAAATGTCCTCGATTCTGCTGAACTGGAAGCCATCTGCATCCATAAGCTACTCAGGTATGCCAGTAGATGAGATACAGATCAGCAGAATCAAGAGCAGACAGGAAAGGGAGTAAGGAAGAAGTCAAGTCAGTCACATCAAACCCCGACTGGTGGAAACATTTGATGGCCACCTGCCAAAGGCTTATGCATCTAAAGTGCATTAACATCCTCATTCATTCTATGGATCTGCACTATGGCTTCAATAATAAATAAAGCATGTAATCTAATATGCATATGGAAAATTCTCGGAATGGGCTGAGAAGTAGAGAAACAGACATTAGTATTAAGAGGTGAAATTCCAGTAGCCAGAAATCATGTTCTCATCAACGTTTGGAGCCTAAAGTTTGTTTCTTAATTTTGTACTAGAGCTACAAAAAAAATGCAAACAAGGGCAGTGGCTTGTTCTGAGGTTATATTGCTGAGTTACTGATCACAGGGTTATGAATTCAATACCCTGGTCCACTAAGCTGCTACTGTTGAGCCCTTGAATAAAGCTCTTAACCATCTCTACTTTAGGTGTGCTGTAGCATGGTTTCAAGATGGCACACTGTGGTAGCTCCAGGTTTACCTCTTTATGGTGTTCTTCTCGTTGCTGCTCCAGTTGATGCTGCAGTGCCGTGACTGTGGCCTGGAGTTTGGTCTCATCCTGTGCTTGCCGCTTCTCAGCTACACACAACTGCTCCTGCAGCTGCTGCACCACAGCTTCCTAAACACACACACACACACACACACACACACACACACACACACACACACACACACACACACACACACACACACACACACAGAATATTTCATAGTAGGTACAGAACATTTCACTGTAGTTACTGAGTACTGCAAAGAAAGTACTAAATGATTAATAGAAGATACTGACCATCACAGTATTTACAGATTACTGCACAGTATGTGCTGAATAAGTCATAGTACATAATTTGGTGTAGATACTAATAACTCATAGTACACACAGAAACTTGGTAAATATAGAATAAGTCTTAGTAGCTAAAACATTCATAGTGGATACAGAACAAATAATAGTAAATACCAAATTCAAGGTATTACAAATTTATAATTTATACTGAAAAATAACAGAATAATAGGTACTAAATACTTAGTAAGTAATAGTAATTAGTAATTATACTTTTTAACCCACTGTGCTGTGCACACACTGGAATTAATCCTCAGCATTTAACCCATCCTCACACAGTGATACACACACTTACACACTAGTGAATTCACACACTAGTGAAGTCTGCTCTGAGTACTTGACTGAGTACTGAACAAGGGTGATAGAATTAAAGGTAGCAGTATAAAAAAATATATGATAGAATCTCTCACAATCCAGATACTACAAACTACTGAATATTTTAGGTGATGTATCTCAGTACTTGAATTACCCTTTTTGGCATCAATAAAATACATTATGTCATCACATTGCAGATGACAGTTTCTGTATTAAAGCCAAAATATTTCACCTTCTGCCTGGCCTGCTGTGTGACATCCTCCAACTGCCTGCTAAGAGAATCACAGCGACTGTGTGCATCCCGTAGGTCCTGCACAGTCTTGTGGAACTCTTGGCCATGCTCCAGAACACTCTGGTGGAAACACACACACGGCTTAAATGTGTAATCTACCTACTGACCTACAGTACATTTTAACAGTGATTACAGTTCAATCAATCCCAAAACCGAACATTTACAACTTGCAAAGCTTAATATTAACAGTCACAAGCTGTAATTCCAGCTGTCTTGTGTCCTCCAAACTAGAGCTCTGTAGTGTTTAGGCTTCATCAGAACAGGGCTGCACAACATAGCAATAATTAAGCATGATCAAGATATTGGCCTTTGCAATAACTTTAGCAAACCTACCAGAGTTTTTACCGTGTTGTGTGTATCCTGGCTAGTTAATAAAAAACTCTAAACGTTATGATGTAGCAAATGACTTTTGTCACATCTTTTGAAACATTTATTAGTCAGAACACTAATAATAGCTCTTTTCTCCAGTGCAGTGCTTCACACTTCAGTCTACATGCTGAAATCACACTGACTAAAATAGAAGCAGTACAATACATTGTGACTGATTCAAAGAATAAAGTAAGAAACTGACCTATCCAGTTATTCCCCCTGACAGACTACTGCCATAAAAGCCATAAACAGTGTGCGTCATACTAGTGAATTAAATTTGGGTTAGGTTTAATTTAACTGGAATGTTGTCAGTGTTCTCTAAAATCCAAATCTCACAACAGTCCCTTGCTTTCACCTTTACCAGGATGTGGTTACATTTCTAAAATGCAAGTCTCACCCACCCCAGAACTTACTTGTTCTAGATCCTCCTTTGCCTTGAGCTGCGATTTTGCCAAGTCGAGACGCTCAGTCAAGAACTCCACCTATAGAGGGAGAGACACAGTTTTTGAGTGCTTCTCTACACAGTTAAAACATTTAAATAGATTAGATGTGGTTAATTTGCTTAAAACATGTGACTTTGTATGTGCGTGTGTGAGAGAGGGTATATTTTAAGGATAGAACAGGTCCTGATTTTGAAAATCAGACTAAACTGGGACCAACCCAGTAAACCATATCCTGTTCTTCTTAAAGCTCATTTTTTAAATTGAAATTGTTTTGATTAATGCCATAGTGTTAACAGTTTGTAAGGGCACCCCTGGTTATTTATGTTTTATTTACTTTCTCATTGTATGTTCTAAGTGAACAAATCCTCTAATGAACCAAACCTTGCAGTAAAGGTATATATGGCAACTTTCTGCTAATTTTAAAGCAGAATTGCTGCTAATTTTGTATAAATGAAAATATTGAGAGAGGAAAAAAAAACACTGGAAACGTTCATAAATTTCCAGTATCTAAAATTTGGCAAATGACAACAAATGATCCTGCAAATATAGCAGAACAATGTACTCATTTACTCCAGGTAATATGGTATGTAAGTTTCCAATGGAAGATTCGAATTTAATTCCAAAGTTTGATCCAACACTGACATATATAGAGATGAATGTAATTTCATATAGGCAATATATTACACATAAATAATACATATGGGACATTTGTGGCTGTGCACCTGTTTATCCCTATCTTTAAGCTTTCCCTCAGTCTTCTCCAGAACTTCCTGCAATTGTTCCACCTTCCTGTCCATCTCCAGTTTTCGCTCCTTAATGGCCGTGTCCAGCTGCCCCAGCTGATGGTATAATGAGACAGACATATGCAATCTAGCTGACCATTTTTTAACTTCTTGTTTTTTTGTAGCACCATCTACATGACCCCACCCCCTTACCATTATAGTTCAGTACTGTCATTATTGTAGTGTGTAAGTATGTGAGGGCGTGTGTGTACCAGCTGTGCTCTCTGCTGCAGCTCCCCCTGTCGCTCCTTTAGTGCAGTATCCAGATCCAATACTTCATTATTCCTCTCCTCCAACTCCTTCTGGCTTTCTCTGTACATGTAGACACAAACACAAATATACATATATAAGACCATAATTATCATTATTATTATTATTAGAATATGAGGAAATATTCTTTATTCTTTTATTACAATTAAATATTCTAATAATTTGTAGACTCCAGATTTCAAATTCATAGATTCTGGATTTTATTAGGCATAAGCCCTACTGATCAAAAGTAAAAAAAAAAAAAAACGCTTGAAAGATTTCACTTTATATGTAATGAATGAATAAAATATGAGAACTGATGAGCTCACTGAATGAACTGTTAATTATGAATACAAAATATTCTCATGTTTTAATGATGCATTGCTTGCATATAAATTACATTTGTGTGACAATGTGAAGAAAGGTTGGGAACAGAAGAGTTTAACGTGACTAAAAGCACATTTTAAATGAATGTTTTCAAATCTAATTTTAATTACTATTTAATTACTATACATTCATTCTTAAATTACCTAAAGCAGATGTTTGAACTCGTTTAACGATTTATTAACAACTGTGCTCATATCATTGCTCATACTGGTGCTATTGCTATACATTATTACCTGATATAAGTCATACTTAGATATTACTCTCACACTAGAAGTCCATGTTTTTTTCTCCCAAATGTTGATATATTTAGGTGCAAAAATAGTGATCACATACAGTACTGTGCAAAAGTCAATGAACCACCTTTCATTCATTTCACATCCAGTCTAAACAACCTTTAAATGTAAGTTTATATTTTGTTTATGTATTCTGAGGGAATCAGATAAGGAGAAGGAAAATAAATGAATGAACAATAGGATTTCAGATAATGATTCAGTGGAAACAGGACCAATAAGGCTAATATACTTGCTATTTCTATGAATTTGTGCACTCATGATGGATGCCATGTTTATCCTGCATCTGTTTGGTGTGCCAGTTGTGCATGGCCTCAGAAAATAAATGTGATGCTTATGCATGGTGCAGTACACACAAACATAAGTCACTCTGTGATCAGTGACATCTTAAATATGTGTGTGCAGTGATCACTAGGCTAGGAAACTTTCACATTCATGATGCAGCATGAGGTCATCTACACCATTGCATCGCCAAACAGTAACATATCTCTAGCCTAACAGTCCCCTTCCCAGGAAGATATGGTAGACCACAAACACTGCTCACACTTTCACATGTTTCAGGCATTTCTGTCCAAACCTGAAAGTGAGTGGGTGTTTATTGGGTCCACCTTTATGACTAATAAGATAAGCTGTCAAACATGTCTTATTATATTTAATTGTTTTTTTTTCCTGATGCAGAAACCTTAAGACCAAACTAAGATTTCACAGTTTGCACTGCAAACTAAATGAGGGTTCTCGGAGTTTTGCACAGTGCTGTAGTTTACTCTCTATCATCATGAACTGCACTGAGAGAGAAGTAGGATTGGTGTTGGGTGGTTCAATATTGCTCCGACAGTTGATTAATTATATCTGTCGGTCACCGTTTAACATGCAATGGCAGGCATATTAACCCTCTAAAAGGGCTGAAGGCAGTGCGCGTAGCTCTTTTATTATTGGGAATATTGGTGTGAAATGGTGGGAATGTGTTCTTTCTTTGTACGTTAGTATAAAAGAACATCCATATTACTCCAAGTAAAACAAGAATAAAGAGAAAACAAAAATAAAAATAAAAATACAGTCTACTGACACTAAATAGTCAACACCAATGATTTTTCATCAGAACACAAGAAAAGAGAAAATTACATTTATAGAAATGTCTATAAATGTCACAACAAAAGTTGCAACTTAACACATCAGGATTTTCACACAGTAGTACAGTGTACTGAGACAGTCAAATGGAATGAGAAACAGGCAAGCTATGAAGAATAGATGCAATAATATGCAACATTATTCAGTACATTTATCAAGTGTATCAGGAGTCTCATCACTGACAATGTATTTCATTAATTTTAATATATTATACTTTATAATATATACTTTAATGTGAAATTTGAAAGAGAGTCATGCTTTCATGCATGCATTTCTGTGCATTCATACATATATATTATACTTTATATACTGTATATTTTATATAAATATATTTTTTTATATATCCACTCTCCAGTCCATGTAGTTCATTTATGCAAAGTAATCTGCAAAAACCCTTTTTAAATTTGTTTATGTGGTGTCACAAAACAACCGGTTCACACACTTCTGCTTATTCAGCCTACAGCAGCGTTAGCCTCGTTCGATTCACATTGAAGTTAAATGCTGCGTTTCAGCACAGACATTCAGGACAGTCGGACCAAAAAGTTCTCATTTCCATATTAGCCTGGCGAAGGCACAGAGAATATTACTCATTGTTATTATTGTAGAGATGTAACAGTTCATCAAAACTCAGAGGAAAACGGGTGAGGACCCAGTGACCCATTGGTTCTTTGGCCAATAGCGAAGTTGCTCGCAAGCTTCTCCAACATGCTCCTCCACCAACAGCAGAGAGGCGGCGCCTCACCTGAGCTCGGCAGCCAGTTGGTCGATGGTGACTTGGCGCTGATCTACAGTAAGCTGGGTCCGCTGCAGGACGTCCCGCAGCTCCTGTAGGTGGTCTAGTGTGTCGGCTAGTTCCCCACGCACTGTCTGTAGCTGTCCTTCTAGCAGCTGTGTACGCTGCAGGGAGTTTCGCCTGTCCATCTCACTGCGGTGGAGCTTCTCCTCTAAATCAACCACTGGAAAAACAAACACACACACAAACAAACAAAAACAATACACAGAAGACTTTGGTCAGTTAAAAATCTATAGGATTCTAATTGGCAAAATGATAAGTTTTTAAAAGAAATCATTTTGGTTTGTTCTGAGGACATATCTTTAATGTTTCCAATTAGAATCTGTGAATAAGGGACGTAAATCTCCTATAAATGTAAAACAATACAAAAGATACAAAATATATGAAATTATATTTAAAAGAGCACAGCACAAAGACAGTGCACCTTTATATCACTCCTGACCCGCAGGCAGTCTAAATATTCCACCATACTGTAGGTATGGGAACAAAATGTCTCTTGTCTGAGGACCCTGAGGTAACTTCAACCATTGCTACAGCACTCCAAGAAGACTTGGATCATGTGGCGTAAACACGATATCACAATATCCCCCCTTATTATACAATTGCTATTTCTCACTTATGATATGTATGAATGGACAAGAAAATCAAAAACAAAGGGTGGCACAGTATTTGTACAGTACATTTTTTTATCACCTACCCAATCCAGTCAGGACTCTCCCCATCCCATATGAAGCTCCCAACAACAGGAGGGTGAAGACAAGCACTTCCTTCTCAGATACATGTGAAATCAGACACTGCCACTTTCTGAAAAGCTGCAATTGCATCATTGCTGGGCAGTGAACGCACTGGACTACATTGCCGGGTCCCTAGCTCTGATACATCACTAGGTGTGATGTGGGGAAAGAGCACCATCTACCCACCCAGAGAGACCATGGCCAATTTTACTCTCTGAGACCCCGATTGGTGATGGCAAGAAGCATGACTCGATATTCGAATCTGCAACTCTTGGATCATAGTGCTAATGTCTTCTTCACTTTTAACAAAAGTCAAATTGTCAGCAACTTGCTTTTCAATTCATCATGACTTT
The DNA here is from genome assembly GCA_034509495.1 of Acestrorhynchus altus. NCBI lineage: Eukaryota > Metazoa > Chordata > Actinopteri > Characiformes > Acestrorhynchidae > Acestrorhynchus > Acestrorhynchus altus. The sequence goes on along the minus strand of CM067502.1, from coordinate 17,326,573 downwards.
TTTTTTTTAACACAAATTAAAGAACAACTCTTTGTAATGAAGCAAGTGAAAGTGTTGCCAAACCCTTCCTACCCATTTCACTCTTCTTGTCAAGCAGACCCTTGGTCTCCTGCAGCATTTCCTCCATTTGGCTGAGCTGTGAGGCTTTAGCACTGCTGTCTCTCCTCAACTGCAGCAACTCCACCTCCATCTCTGACAGCTCCCCTCGACATGTATTCATCTCAGAGCTCAACTGCCTGTAAAAACACACACAGCTCAATACGCATATATGATAACACTCCATCACAACCTTTTTTTTAAGTTTACAGCTGAATCAGTTTTTCTACCTAAACAAAGCTATAAAAAGTTCCTGACAATGTTCAAGAAACAAGTCTCTTCAGAAATCAAGTGGTTTATCCCTTTGCTTTCTTCAAGAACCAGCATCCACACTGAACCTATGTAGCCTCTCCCCATGTACAGAAGATCCTGGACTAAATAACAGAGAACAGCTCTATATTTATAGCACCATGCAAAAGGAGTGGCTCTGGATACAATGAGAAGTGCTTGAGTCCTCACAGTCATAAGACTTACTGGGACACCCCCAGGATAAAACACACAGCCAGCGGATACACGGTGGCCTGGAACCTAAAAGGGCCTTGTACAAAACATCCCTACCCACAAAACTCAGTTAATGTACACAGAAGGGTTTTGTGGCCAAGACTATTTTGAACTTAACTGGCCAACCAACATTCAAGGAGATTCATTCACAACAGAATAGCCACAGAATCACAAGGCAGATGCTGATGAACATACAACAATTAGAGTCAAATAGGGTTGCAAAACATTAGACTGATTACTGCTATTATGGTGCACTTTGCAATTTAAACACATGGAATGATTAAAGACCACTGGCTTGCATTATTCTGAACATTATATGCTGTGATTGGTCAGGAGGCTCACAGCACCTACCAAAACACATTGTGATTGGTTAGACGGCTCTCTTTAGATATTTGCTGCCTTCTATAATATCAGCATTGCAAAAGCCAATGTCAGAATAACAATTAACATACAATGTACTGTCTCAAGAGAGGAGTAACTGCACTAATTGTCACTCAAGGCCATTAGTCAGTGATATTATGGACTTCAGCAACACTGCAGCACACAGAGTTGAGTGGCGTATGCTTCTAAAAAGTACATTTAACAACAAATAGAATCCACAAGCCTGCAAAACTGACTACAAAATACTGAATTCCTCCAGCAACGATGGCGTTCTTCCTTGCCAAAGTCGCCTTTTGGCTTGCTCCCCGGGGGTTTTGTCTTTAAGTTTTAGTTTTCTGGAGAAGAAAAAAAAAACGAACCAAAACAAAAAAAAACTTGAACAGTTGGTCTAATGCTGCTATTGGGCTGCTTTTTGGCACTTGCAACCTGGTACTCACAGATCAACTAGCTGAGTTAGCTTTCTCCTACATGTCCAGTCAGATAGTGAGAGCAAAACATATCCTGTTATGAAGAAAGTATAACATTACTGTGTTAAAAAAAGCGAGTCTGTTAGGAGTTTATAAGGGAAAAAAAAAAACCAGGTTCCAAATCTGACTTATGGAAAAGCATTAAAAATTAAGTAGTGTTGAATAGAGAAGTCTAGATGTTGGAGAAGTGGGCTTGGGGCCAGGAGGACACTGGTTCAATCCCCAAGACCAGTGTACATGGCTGAAGTGCCCTTGATTTGTTGGTACTGAGCCACCTTCCCACCGTTCCAGGTGTGTTCTCACTGCCCTAATCACTAGTGAGAGCGAGTGTGTTCATTGCTGTGAATAGGCTAAATGTGGAGGTTAAAATCTGTTGTAGTCTGGTGTAGTGCCTGAATTTTTGGTATTAAACCACTATAAGAGAAAGAGAAATGGTCATGGATTCTCACGTTATTGATGAAGAGTATTCAGTCGCCTGTCTCTCCTTCTTCTGCACCTCCTGCTTGGCCTCCTCCACCTCCTCCTCCTTCTTTCTCAGCTTGTCTACCAGGACAGAGCGCTCCCTTTCAAGCTCCTGTTCTAGCTGGGACACCTACAGGAGGAAACAGGTCACATTTTATCTACTGAAGCTCTGTGAAACTAGTTTTAGCCAGCTGGGTCAACCTTATTATTACATAAACATGTTTGTATAAATAATCTTATTTTAGAGTGTCGATCTAACCCACTTTTGAAGCATTTATCTGAACATTGCGGACCTCAACTCACATTTATCCTGCACCTTCAGGTGATTTGTTATGAATTATCTAAATGAGTTAATGAAAAATGCTAAATCTAAAATATTCAACAGGAAAGATGTTTTTTTTTTCTTCTTCTTCAAAATGTGCAAGCTTAAACCAATGAACGGGTTCCTTGGAACATTCTGTTACCAAAAATGTCCTGCTGGAAAAGTCAGGGCAACCATAAAGTTCAGCCATCTACATTAACTCATAATAAAACACCATTATTAACCAATTTAGCTGCAAGTCAGACTGCGCACAATGAAAAACCCTCAAGGGTCTTAAAAATAATGTCACTTTGCTAGGACAGACCAGGGCTAAATGGGGTAAAATGTCAACATGGTTGGAGTTAAAAAAGTAAAAATACTTTTATTTTGTATTCCCATAGTAATTATCTGAGTTTTCAGCTCAATCCAACAGATATTCTTTCAGATTCACCTTGAAGATTGTTTTGCCATCATATTTTTTATGGTTTAAAAAGAGCGTTTGTGTTTGAAAGTCTCAGAATTTATACTACATTATCTGAAGGTCTGTCCAGGTGGCTGTAATACAGCATTATTTTAAAACAGATCAAAAACGTAAAGAACTAAGCAAACTATAGCAGGAGCAGCATCCAAACATAGTAGATGCAGAGTGGTCCTTGAAATTTTGAGAACCCTTTAGAAGTTTCAGTATAAATCTGACCTAAAATACTGTCACAAGTCCTAAAAGTAGATACGCAGAACCATCTCAAGCAAATGAGACACGAGTCACTAATTTATTGAGGAAAATGATCCAATACTGCATATCTGTGAATGGCAGAATAAGTAAACCTTATGATGACCAGAAACCATGAAGGTGAAATTAGTGTCAGGTGTTTCAATCAATGAGAGATATAGTAATTGGTGCCAAAGATGCTTCAACAACATATTGAGCAAAAGCTGTGGATACTCATGTACATTATATTTATGTGTGTGTGTGTGTGTGTGTGTTGTGTGTGTGTGTGTGTGTGTGTGTGTCTTGTGTGTGGGGGTTGTTTTATTTAGTGTCTAAATAAATTTGCAAATTTCATAAGCGTCTCATGTCATTACAGTGAGGTATTGTGTGTAGAATGTTGTAGGGAAAAAAAAATATTTGAATCCATTTTGAAATAAGGCTAGAACATTTCTGGAACACACACACCACACACACACACACACACACACACACACATATATATATATACAGTATATATACATATACATACACATATATATGTATGAAATTAAAGGAGATTTAAACTCCTGAACATGGTTTAAGTTAACTGATGTGTGAGATACCTGGCTCAGTAGCTGACTCTGGCTCTCCTCCAGCTGTGCTATGCGAGTGGTGCTTTCCTGCAGCATGCTGTGTTGCCGTTGGATGGCACGCTGCAGCTGCAGGTTCTCCTCAGTGGAGCGCTGACAGGCCAAAGCTCTGCTCTCTACTGCCTTCTGCAGGGCTGACAGCTAACCCACAGACACACACAGCAGAGTCACATGAACCCACTGATAAATACGACACAAAACTACATTCATTTCTGATACGATCACTGTTATAACAAAACGTCACAACATTTATCATTTATACCAAAATTGATTTTACACCTACAAGCACCTACAACAGTTCCTCAGCGTAAAAGGATCAGGACATCTGCTCATTCTTTGATTCTTCTGAAATCAAGGGGATTACGTTTATCCTGCTTTTATTGGAGCAACTGTCTCTATAGTCCAATAAAGGTTTTATTACTTGATTGTGGAGCAGTGCTGTGAGTAGCTGATCGCATTCAGTGATAAAAGCATTAGTGAAGTTAGTATGTTGGATGATCACCACCCCACCTCATCTTCAACTCCCAAACTCTTTCCGCAAGTATTGCATAGAGCATCAGCATTCCAGAGAACTACCCCCTCTAGTCCACACCTGGCATAAGGCATGTTGTCAGTAGGTTCATGTTAATCTGCTATAGTCCTGATCCACTGGCAAAAACTTTCTACAGGGACTAGACAAGCTGTGCGAGTGTATCTGTCAGTAATGTGTGCAAATTAATGTCGCTGAATGAATTCTTTAGATCAAGGATCAATTGGATCAAGGCGATACAACCTCAGTGTTGTGCAACAGAAAGCAAACCTCAGAGTTTTTCAGCTCCATTTGAGTCTCGTATTGCTGTTTGGTCTGCTGCAGGTGCTTGACACAGCCACTCAGTTCATCCTTACAGCACGAAAGCTCTGTCTCCAGAATCTTCACCTGCACACACAAAAACCACGGCACATTTTTGGGGGAGAAACCAAATTTAACAGTAGCTAAATTCAGATCCCTACATTGGTGTAGATTATGATACGTTTGGGCAATTAGATGATGTTGTTTCCATAATAATTACATAGTAATGCATTTTTCTGAGTATATAGTTGGTGTGAGTACATTGAGAGCACTGCAGAACTGTACGGATAAAAAAAAAATAAAAGAAATAAACAGTCAACAGGAACCATATAGTAATAATTAACTGATTGTATTGCAGAGCATTTCAGTGCTCATGGACGTCCCAAAGATTTAGCCCAAAATACAACTCACTTACCATGGAGATCTATATCATAACCCAAAACAAAGAGAGAGTCATCCACAAACAGTACGAAAACATCAAACAAAATGAATACAGGATTAAAGCCAATGGTAACAGGCTAATAGCAGAGATATGTCATGCTAATGAAAGAGCATCTACATATTGCTCACCCCTTGAGAAGAGGAGGGTAAAGCAGAATGAACTACAGTTGTAGGGTATCTAAAATTAATTCACTCACCTTAGAAGCACATGCTAAAGCCTGCTCTTCCAAGCTATGGATTTCTTCTTCACTATTTCTGGTCTTCTTCTCATTATCCTGCACAAGAAATCAGACACTTATTTACACTATAAAATCTAATTCAAACCACATATTTGCTATCAAACCAATACTGACCTTCAAATATATGAAATGATTGTTAATTGATTACAGAAATAATGACAACCTATTATTTTGCAGATATAACACACACACACACACACTCTCTCTCTCTCTCTGAAGGTATGTCCCGCAATACAAGTTACAATTGTCTTTATTGTTTGTGCTCTGCTTAAATAAATTTTATGCAGAATAAATTTGACCTGAGTTTTTCAATAAGCTGTTAACAGACCTCATTGCTATCTGTATGGATTGATTTTGCTAGCTAGATGTTTTCTTTAAGATATCAATTGGCCATTATCTAATTGTTGTGGAATATAAATAATTCTATATTTAATTATACTTCCAAAAGCTTCACATGTAGCTGTTTGAGATATTTTTAGCCAAGATACATTTAACAAGAATACTGCATTTTCTACTGCTTCTGGCTGGAAACTTCTGGAAAAGCTGTGTGAGGTGTAAAATGGGCATCTCTCATGAATGATTTGTTGAATTATGCGATGAAACGCAGAAAACATATTGCCTCACTCACTGTTTTAGAATAACAATAATATTCTTCCTCAATATGTTTTTGTAATCTAAGTTAACTAATCTACTCATCATGGCAATCAAAGGGTGAAGTACAAGTGGGGAAGCTGACCTGTGTAAGCTGGGCCAAAGATGCCTCCAGTAGACAGACCTGGTGTTGCGATTCATTTTTCTCTAAACGGAGATTACACACAGCCTGCTTCAGATCCTCCACTTCAGCCTGACTCTGGGCCAGAGACAGCTGCAGCTACAACCAGCACACACACAAATAAACAACTGGCGGTGTAAAGATGCATTGTGGTGCATTAATATGAAGGTAACAATTCAAGCACATCAATTCAGAACAGTCAGCTACTACTGAGGACAAAAACTTATTGGGTTTTTAAAAATGAAATTAATAAATACATTTAAATATTATCATCTAAATTCTACCACTGTGTAAACATTTCTTCCAGCTAGATTTTTGTGATTGTGGCAGAATTATAGAAATAAATTATGTGTATGAAAATAATCACAATATGTGACATTTGAAATGTCAAAAAATACATTAACTTGGTTGTAGTAATGTGTGTAAAGTCTGCACTAGGGCTTGGTGATATATCAGCAATTTTATTGACATTGGGAATTAAATGCAAGACGAGGGCAGATGCAATATATGTAGTTTATATGAAGTTTTAAAAGTTTTTAAATGTTCAGTTTCAATCTTGAAAAAAAATGTTTCAGAAATGTTGGTTCTCGTTCTGCTCCGCTCCCCTGCTCTCAGCCGCCCCCACTGTGCCCCATTTGTACACACTATGGAGGGGGCATTTCTGTGTATAAAAATAGTAATAAGACGGAAGACAGATATTCTGGGGTGTCCTAATAGTTTCACATTGTATTCTTCACATCATGTCATATCAGGATATCTTTTTTTGTCCATATCACCCCGTCAGTAGCCAACATGAATTAAATAACTCACATCCAGGGACAATCAAAAGGTTAGTCATATTTAATACATACCACCTCAATCCTGTCCTCCAGGTCCTTGCACTTGTTTTGCTCAGCTAGTTTGGATTTCTCCAGAGTCTGCTGGTGCTCCCGCTGTCTCTTAGTCAATACTGATTGGTAGTGAAGTATACTGCTGTCCTTTTCCTTAAATCAGAAAATGAGATCAAAATAAAAGTCTCTAACGATGTAAAACAGAAATGAACAGAGTACTATATTATGTAAACAACAAATTAGACTGGCCATTTGAATGTAAACTAATTGTTCAATTACACTGCTTAACTATGTTTGAATGGTAATATATGTAAAGGGCTGTGTGATTGTGTGCATGCATGTTTCACCAGCAGTTCCTGCTCCAGCTGACTGGTTTTGATTGCAGCCTGTGAGTAAGCAGCCGTCTTTTCCTGCAGTTGTTCTTCCAGCACAGACAGACGCATTTTCTTCTTTTTCATCTGCACACAACCATATCAGTCAGTAGAGGGCACAGTCAGTTCTGATACATATTCATTTCATTCAGTAGCAACTATGAACTGTCAGTGGGTCAATATCTTTTCCACTTCATTCTAAATAGGGGTTTCTTTATGTTGGATCCAGAGCCTACCCAGAATAATCGGGCACTAGGGCAGGAATACCCCGTGGAGAAGGTGTCAGGCCACCACAGGAACTATAAACAGATACTTTCAAAATACACATTCATGGTCCTGAGTGGCGTAGCGGGCTAAGGCGCTCCCACTATGTTCATGGGGTCGCTGGTTCGAATCGAATCGAATCTCCCTCGGGGGGTGGGTGGATGGCGTTCGTCCCACATCTCCCAAGTGCGCTGCTGGTTGACACGGGCATGTCAATAGAGCATCAACATTCCATGCCGTCCACTGTGTCAGAACCGGCGATCCGTGTGTTCTCCTCCAAGCCCGGCAACGATAAAAATGGCGGCAGTTCGAAAAGTGGCGATATCGTCACATGTGGACGATCTCTCCCCCTAGTGTTGAGAGCATGTGGGAATGTGGGAGACTACTCAGTGGGATCGGTAATTGGCATGTCGAAAATTAGTCGGGGTGAAAAAATTGGAAAAATGGCAAAAAAAAAAAAAAATAATAATAATAATAAAAAAAATTATATATATATATATATATATATATATATATTACATATATTACACTATATGTCCAAGTTTTTGTGGACATCCCTTCTAATGAATGTGTCCAGCTACTTTAAGTTGCACCCATCGCTGACTCTGCAGAAAAGCACTTCCAATAGAAAAAGATTCAGATGAATATGAATGTCTTGGCACCATGCTTAATTTCAGGCTTGGACTAGAGGGGTATATAAGCCCTTTTTGGATCCAAACTCTCACCTCTTTCTCCAGAATGGTGGCCTGTGCAGCTTTTTCCAGCAACTGCTTGTGAAGTTGTTGGTAGTGCGAAGCTCTTTGGGCGATTGAGTTCTGCAGAGAGGAGATTTCCTCCTGGGCTTTGGTCAGTTTATCCTGCAGGTTTTGAGCAGCACTGGCCTGCCTGGACTTCTCCTTCTCCACAGTCTGCAGGACCGCCAGCAGCTTCTGGTATCGCTCACCTAGTAGGAGATACAAATTGTTAAATTACATCAATAAAGGCTTCACTAAGGAAAACCTTTCAATCCCCTGTGATGGCACAGCTATCTGCAGGTAGGAGTCCAACAGAGCAGGACCAATCTTGTTATCTCTAGAAGGGGAGGACCCTCCATTTCCTAAATCATTCAAGACAACACTATGAGCCTGTTTGCACCTTGCACTAAGAGGCATTATTGGTGATTGGATCATGTTTGAGTTTCACTTGAACACAAGAAAAGCCAGGTTTAAATCCCTGAAGACGTATTGTGATTGGATTACTATCAGATGTGTTTGATCACATCGGAGTGTAAACTGTTCCTCTAAAGAGTTCACTCCAGGAGCATGACAATGTTGATGAGAAAGTGTTGTTTACGAAAAGTAAAATGAAATGATATGTTGATACATTTAGTACATAAAACATGCAGCAGCTGTGTAGCAGAGGAACAGCATTCTCTGAAATGATGAACGGATGAATGGAGGTGATGAATGGAGGTGTCGGGGATGAGGTGGGGTGGTGCTCATGTAATAACCGGACTTTGTTAAAGCTGTTGTTACAGAATGTCAACGAAACCTCAAAGAAATCCTCCAAACTCTAGTAGAAAGCCTTCACTGGACAGCAGGATAAATATTTTTAAAACCCTTAATATTTAAATTTAACTTTTAATAATAACTTTTATAATAACTGAGCAGGTGTCTCAATACTTTTGTCCATATAGTATAGGTCACTTTTTTGTGGCCACCAGAAGCTTATTTGTTCTCTCAAGCTTCTACACACAATACTCCATACTGAGAAAAGTCAGAAAATTGATGGCATTGCATTTTGACAGTCCTCAAAACTGCAGTGACTATATATTGTGATGTTACATGAAACAGAAGGATTGGAGCAGGACTTGAGCAGCTCCTAGCAATAATTTCCTCTAAGTAATAATTTTGTCAGCAGTTGCTTGAAAAGATTCCATAGTTAGCCTTTTCCCTCCCAGCTGTGTAGGAGTACATGTGATGGGGAAAGAATACAATAAACAATTGCTTGTTTAGAATAGTAACTTGAAAGCCTGGTTAACAAGTAATGGTAACGGTATATGATGAAGCATTTAGTGGTAACATCTCACCAGGTGCATGTCTGAGGTGGTCTGTGGTTCCAGTGTAAGTCAGCAAGCAGGGATTCACACACAATGCTCCTTCGCGATTCTGGAAAATAGCCACAGACAGACTCAAACCACTGTTTTTAAACACAAGATTTGTCCAGAAAACCAAATGTCATTTGGCAAGAATAAAATTTGCACGACCATAAAATGTATTCAGTCAGAGAAGTTTGGTGCCTGAAAATTTAAAACAATCTATAAACCCAGAAGGAATCAACCAACTGCAATGCATGACTTCAATGGTGTCGTGCAAGACTGTCATAGAATCACTCAGAATGGCAGAAGGACATCTTCAGTGATGACTCATGTCATCATGTGATGCTTTTGTCTTGCTGGAGATGACCAACGAATATATGTGGGTGGGCACCGCAGTCAGTGTCATAATCAACAGTTTGTTGTCATGCATCATTTGTCCAGAAAGTCTGGTGTCATTGTGTGAGGTACAATGTCGTAAGATTGTACATCACCTCTGTTCTTCATTACAGGCACTTTGAAAGCCCAAAGTTACAATAAAGAGGTCCTGAAACCAGTGAACCTACCTTTTCTGAATGCACACACTGGTGTACTATTCCAACGGAACAACACTCACATTCACATATTGCTGCCTCCCTAGAGCTCACCTTGAAGACACAGATACTCTGCAATGGCCAGTCACATTACCAGACCTGTCCCTGATTGAAAATGTGTGGGGTGCTATTGAACATGATATCAATACTCCACCCCTACTGCAAAAATCTTAAATATGAGAATATTAAAGCTGTGTGGGATTGATTATTGCAGGACACCATTAGGAACCTCTACAACTCCATCCCAAGACATCTGGCATGTTGCGTTATACCAGACACCATATTGGCAGGGCTTTTCCACCAAAAGAGCTCTGGTTCTTCAACTGGTTCCATTCGAGCTTATAAGAAGTTTGGTGTTTTTAGGCAAACCATCCTGTGTTTCCACCAGTTTTAGTAGAACCAAGGATGTCACAGAATATATCAACAACAAAGTCAGTTAACGGCTTTTGTGCTGTTACAGACTTTTTCTCCAAAAAGCAAACACGGATCGACTTTTGCCGATAAGAAGACGTAGAAGACGACACCATAAAGTCATCATAATCCTATTCACACCTCTCTCAGATGCAACATGTCCAGTATCCTTTCCAGACTGGTCAGCTCCACTCCTCTCTGTTCTATCTCTCTCTGAGCTTGAGCAAGCCTCTGCTCCTGACAAGCTGAGAGGAGGCGCAGATCCTCCCTCTCCCTCCTCAGCCCTGAAATCTCTTCCAGTTGTGCCTCTTTTTGTGTCAGCTCCCTCTGCAGACTGCCCAGATGCTCAGTGGCCTGCTGTAACCGGCCCTGCAGCTCCAGACGCTCAGTCGCCATGGATTCAACATGGTCAGAACTCTCCTTCAGCTCCCTACAGTAAACAAGAGTCACGTTTAAATATGTATGGCTGATTTTACTTTGTAGAAGAGTAAGTAAAAGAGTCATTTTTACCCCAAAGGGATGTAACAGCAACTTTAAGTATAGTAACATACCTGAGGTTCTGACTCATCCTCTGCTTTTCCCTTTCGAGTTCGTCATATCGGTCCTCCAGCTCCTCTCTTTCTCGGTCACACTCTATCAAACTTGCCTTTAGTTTGCCTTCATTCTCCATGACCTGCAAAGACAAAGTGAGAAGCAGGATTATACATAATGATGCTCAAATTGGCTCAGAAGTCTAATGTGCTAGCTCTGTGAGCCGAGGAGTGCAGGTTCAAATCTGCTTGCCATCGGGGAGCTGGAGTCTAAGAGAGCAAAATTGTCCACGCTCTCTGGGTGGATAGAGGGAATTCTCTCCCCACATCACACCCGATTCAATGCTGGCCAGCTGTTAGCCATTGAATATGAGCAGGGAACCTGCGCTTTCCTCGGAGCACATTGGCTGCTGAACAATGATGCAATGGCAACAGCGTGAAGAGAGGAAGTGGCTGACTTCATATGCATTGGAGGAGTATACAGAATGGATGCCTCAGCCTGTGAGTGAATATGTCCAAATCACCCACTCACCTGATTCAACATCATTATGCAGTAATTTACCAAGATTTTCTATTAATAACACTAAACTCTCTGGAGAAGAGCTTTGGAGATGTTTTAACAAACATGGTGACCATTTAAGCCAAAAACCATTTAAGTATTTATTAGAATATTAGAGATCTACTGAATGAATAAACATTTACTGACCAGATAAGGAGCAAAAGACATGTGACCTGTCTAAAACTAAACTTTTAAATATTATACCTTCTTCAATTTTTCAGCAACATCTTCTTTGTAATCTTTGAAGGCCACACTCAGCTTCTCTGCATTTCGAAGGGCTTGGTTTCTCTGCTGCTCCATACTGGTAAAGTAACACAATATTTGCAATTAACAAAACAAAGTGAAAGTAGTTTCCATCACAATAAAAACTTTATGAAACTTTGCATAATTTTGACCTAAAACATCCCAAAAGTAGATAAAACCCTTAATGACCTTAAGCACATTCTACCATAGAATGGTTAAAAAGAAAAAAGTTCATATTTTGGAATGGCCCAAAGTTCTGAACTGAAATATAATGGAAGTAAACAGTTCATTGGACACAACCTACTAGGTAACTTTTTTGTACGGAGAAATGGGCTAAAATGCATCAAAGTCAATGTGCAGGTATGTGCAATCTGTGTATTTACAAAATATGTATATATGATAGAGTATGTAAAACTGACCACTTCATTCCAAGTCTCAAGACAAATTCAAAATCTCAGCAAAACATGGATTGTTAAAACACACACACATTCATTACCGTTTCCATTGTCGAGTTCTGTCAGATAATTCGGACTGAACTGCTTTCAGCTCCTCTCTGAGTTTAAGCACTACTTTCTCACTCTGGACTGTAGTCTGCTCGCTTTCTGCAAGCTTCTGCTCTGCTTTCCTGCACATTCAGATTAAATTAAGGACACATATTTACAGTGCATCCAGTAAATATTCACAGTGCTTCACTTTTTGCATATTTTGTTTTGTAAAAACCTTATTCTAAAATGGATTAAATTCATTTTCCCCCTCATTCTACACAATTTGAATTTTGGAGTAAGGCTGTAACATAAAATGTGGAAAAGGTGAAGTGCTGTGAATAAATAGTCAAAAACAGCAGTGATGTACTTAAAATTATCAGTGAAAATGTGTCTGCTGGGAGTTCAGAATGGGGTGCGTTGAAGTGCACAGATCTGGGTGCATTTAGGAACATCAGAATCAATAATACAGTTGCTGACCATAACAGTAAATAATACAAGAACCCAGCCTTTGTTCAGAGAAAAAATAAAAATGAAGAATGAATGAATTAATTATACACATTTACATTAAATGCCAAAAGTACTACCAGTATTGGCGTTAGGAAAAAAGTGCAATTACCACAGAGCTTTGGTTTGAGTCTCTAGCTGCGATTCCAAATCCTGTATGTGATCCTTCATCACTGACACACTGGTGCTCTTTGCTCCTATGGAGGAACTTAGTAGACGAACCTACAAGGGAAACAACGTATCATACTGAGCTGTGTTTAATGATAAATAAGTATTTCACATTGTATTGTATCATAGAGGTGGCATTTCTAATAGGTGAAAATTAATTCTCCACTCCAGTAAAACACAAAATAAAATAATTCATAATACACAGAGTTCAATCCAGAAAAACACAAAGAAGAAATGACTTCACATCACATATCATTTGCATTATAACTAGGCATTTCAAACCGTTACACATATGTAATTATTTGAATTCTGATACCTTGGACATGGAGGTGGCGAGCTCAAGTTGTGTGGCCTCCAGATCACTGTAAAGCTGCCTATTCTCAAAGACCAGAGAGGAGTTCTCCTGCCGAATGGTGTTGACCTTCCTCCTGAGCTGGGAAGTCTCATTCTCCATGCTTCTGACTAAGCGGGGCTGCAGTATTTACAAAGTATTAGATCATATATATGTATCAGTATAAGTATCAATTTAGGAGTAACAAAATAGTAGTCACAGTAACAATACAAAAATAAGTGTTTTTTTATCATATCAAAATAACTTAACTGAAAGGTTTTATAATGCTCTGAATATTCAACTGTATGAATGGGCATATATATCAATATTCATATCAATATCAGGAGGGATATCAGGAGTTTTTAAGTGTTTAAATAATTTTGTTTCAATCTTGCAGTATAATCATTGTTTTGCCCCATTGTTCTTCTCTGCCCCCTGCTCTCAGCTCCTCCTCTACTATGCTCCCCTCTAGCCCCTTCTCATGTTCTCACCATCACCCATGAAGTTGGCATTAAAAACACAAAGCTCTGGCATGAAGATGACTAATTAAAATGTGATCTTCATATCTTCTTTAAACAAACTAAGTTTAACTACATTAAACAAGACTAAGGATTTCATAGGGTGTCCTCATTTTTTCACATTGTATTTTTCATCCCCATTTAGTTAAAATGCACTGGGTTTTCAACTCCACCGGGTTTTTGTCCATATCACTCAGCCACTTTAATAAAAGTGATAAATAAAATCTCACTCTGCAATCACAGCTGTGTGCTCTCTGACATGTTGCCCACTCTGAATTTGATTTCTTAAAAGAAACGTCTTTCTCCACACTGCTCAAACAGGATGAATGCTTTCCAGCACTGGGCTCCAGGAGATCTTCTAGGGTAAGGTGGTCTGGAAAATCCTCTGATCCACTCTCCGCTTTGTGCTCAGCAACGCAGTCATGCTCTGATTGACTGTCAAAGGAGGGCCAGAGATAACATAAATCAATAATAGAGATATCAAATTAATGGGCTCCAAATCGTGCATTTCCTTGTGCTGAGCTCTTTTTATGATGTGTGGTTTAATGCAGGGGTTCTTCCCCCTCACAGCCTACTCTTCATAACTTGAAAGCATAACAGCCCACAAAATGACAAAAATCAAATTTTTTGTCTTTTATTTGAGTGCTGAGAGTAAAAACATGAGAATTAAGGACTGAACGACACCTTTAAAATAACAGGTCTACATGAAACATCTGTCCCAAACTTCCTTCACAAAAACAAGCAGTAAATGTTACTAATATCAGACATCCCGTCTAGTTACAAAATGTGCACTTCTTTATTTCTGACTCTCTACATCAGTTCCCATGTTACCAATCGGTCTACTGTCCATCACATCACATCTAATGTAGTCTGGGGTGTACTTATGGATCATTTTTTGCTTTTACTGAGGAACAGTATCCCCATTGCTTCCTTCCTTTAAGAAACTTCAACGTCTCTATTTTCGTTAACTGGCCACATCAGGTGCTGCAACTTTGTTGTCTCAAACTGATAACGTTTCATTTGCCCTGCGTTACTTTTGTCATGTTATTTGTGCATTTCTATTCATTCGTACATAATGTTTATAGTATGAATACAAATAATCTCTTGATTTTTATTTATACTACGTTTTTAAGTCGACTAGATAGTATTACTTAAAGTGGCATAATTAGCCCAATATAAACTACTACCCCTGCCCCTTGAGGATGGGACTAAGGACCACTATGGAGTGCTTCATGGGCCACTGGTGTTCCCTGACCAACAGGTTGAGAAACACTGGTTTAATGTATGAAAAGCATCATTAATTATGATGTAACACATATCTGCATTGTTCTTCTTTTATGACATCAGTAAAACAATGGATTTAAGCATTCAGGTTTTCTTGTTTTGTTTTGTTTTTTGCACTTTGCAGTTTTCATGTAGGTGGCATATCTTGAAACTCTTTACATTCCCTTGTGTTAAAGCAAATGAAATAACCAACACCAACTCCAGCTGTGTCCAAGTGCACATGTGCCTTACCTTAACTGCTGTCCAAGAGCCTGTAGATTTTCCTCGGTTAATCGCAGCTGATTTCTCAGAGAGACCACATCTTCAACTAAGCCTCTGTCTAGGTTTAACATGGGTGACACTACTAACAGAAAAGGGCGGAGAGAAAAGCAGCTCACACGAGGATACAACATACATATTCATGTAACGTTGAGACGGAAGGGGCTCCATACACGTCTGCCACTTCACTGCAATAAAAAATAAACAAATACAGTGATATAAGTAAAATCAAACTTTACATTTAGTGTAATAAAGAGTTAAACTGAGTCAAGTTCCTGAGGAAGTTTAAAACTGCAATGCCTAAAAAGGATATAGAGGTGGTCTGGACTTTAGTTAAAGTGTACTATCGGAGTAAAGCACTCAGGCTTTAAGTCTGACATCATTTTTAAGCAGTTGAACAGGGCTTATGTGTGCCATAACTGGATGTACATATGCATTGATTACAATAACTACTGGCTTTTTCATACGTATTTTAACATGTTTACATTTCCAAAGAAGCTTTTTTTGTTTGTTTATTCGCTCTTTTTGTTGTTTTGATTTGTATGGTTTTATTTTTAATCTTTGTTCAAGGTATAGACGAGTGCAGCTGGAAGAATGTGTGCAGTTTCTCTGGAATGAATGAAGTCATTCTGAGTCTTTAATGAGTATAAACAGAGAGGGACATTTTCATAGCTCTAAATGAAGAAAACGCTCTCCTCTCACTGTCCTCTTCTCACTGTTCTCCTCTCACTGTTCTCCTCTCACTGTCCTCCTCTCACTGTCCTCCTCTCACTGTCCTCCTCTCACTGTCCTCTTCTCACTGTCCTCTTCTCACTGTCCTCCTCTCACTGCTCTCCTCCACTCAACAGGAGCCCTGTAACGTAGCCTGTAGCTTAGCTCAACTGACACTCACATGAAGCATACTGCTGACGTTCTTCTCTCCTCAACCACAACCCGCTCGCTTTCCGCACCCTGGTGTAACGACCAGACACGCCACCGTGTACGACGAACTCCCGCTTCTCACAAAACCACTTTAAAACGCCGTCCAGCCGCGCGAGCCCCCGACGCTAAAATACAAACAAACCCCTCACGCCTTCCGATTGGCTAGGAAGCTACGCAGCCAACCCGATTGGCCGAGACCAAAGAAGGCGGGATTTACTGATCAACAAATCCATCAAAGCAAGAGAGCATAGCGATTGGTTCGAGATGAGGCGCGAACGCTGGCGCCATTCTGAAACACATCAATGATAAAAGTCTCCAAACGCGAGAAAGTCCGGATCTGAGAAGCGAAAGAATAATCATAGGAATACATGCAGTAATATAACCTGGTCTCATTTCAGACAGTTTAAATTATAGACATTATATATATATATATATATATATATATATATATATATATATATATATATATATATATATATACAGTTATATACATATATACTTATATATTCATGTTATGTTTATAGGCAGTTTTTGTAAATTTTTATATATATATATATATATGATATGTATATTTATATGCAATTTTTGCATATATTATACAAATATATTTATATGCAGTTTATGTATATGTATTTATGTAGATAATTCATGTATATTTCACACTTTTAAACACATTATGGAGAAGACTCTAAATTTAGTCTGAATCTGGAAAGTGATAATTGCACTCAATAAATGTAGAACATATAAACTAGTCACTTTTCGCTCTCTGTCTCTGTCTCATACACACACCAACAGGAGTCAGTTTTCAGAGTTTATGTAAAACATTTACTAAAGCGAGCAACGCTATTATCTCACTGGCGGATCGATACCTAAACATCACTAATTCCAATACATTGTCTTTACGTTAAAGTATTGATCCTGGCTCAAAAATACTGATATCATTTGTTTATTTATGTAGTAGTGTGGATGTGTATATCTCAATGAAAACACAAACAAGAAAAGATTGCTGCCATAAATAATGATATAATATAGGAATTACTTTCCCTCCGCTACTCACTTAATCTTCCTCCGTTACCACAGCGCAGTAGAGAAAAAGTAGTGCCGGCAGCCAGCTTTCACAGATTCTCTCAAAAAAGTCAACATACTGTTTTCAAACAAACCTGTGAACCAAAAATTTCATTATCCAGAGTTTTAAAGTTACAATAAGTAACTCATCAAAACATCTGGCTTGTGAGAGTGTGAACCAAGCAAATGCAAACCAGTGAAAACCAAGCAGCAGGACATGACATTTACATTTGTGGCACTTAGCAGATGCCCTTATCCAGAGCGACTTACAAAAGTGCTTTGCTGTGTACTTAGAATATCCTTAGCTGGTAGACAAGGCTGGAATCTAGAGATTCCACACGTTTAGACCGTGTTGAAACAAAAGTCTTCATGGAGTTAAGTACTCCTGAAACAGATGAGTCTTCAGTCTGCGTTTGAAGACAGTGAGGGACTCAGCTGTTCAGACTCCCAGGGAAAGTTCGTTCCACCATTTTGGTACCAGAACAGAAAAGAGTCTGGATGCATGTTTACCTTGCATCCTGAGGGATGGTGGGTCAAGCCGAGCTGTACTTGAAGCTCGAAGGGCTCTTGGTACAGCTCGAGTTTTGACCATTGCCATCATGTTTGGAGGGGCTGGTCTGTTTTTGGCCTTGTAGGAGGCCAAAGTTTTAGCATCAAAGTTTTGAATCTGATGCGGGCAGCTACAGGGAGCCAATGAAGGGAACGCCGCAGAGGAGTTACGTGACTGAATTTAAGAACATTGAAGACGAGCCGCGCTGCTGCATTCTGGATAAGTTGCAATGGTCTGATGGTCCGCATAGGAAGGCCAGCCAATAGGGAGTTGCAGTAGTCTAGTCTTGAGATGACAAGAGACTGAACAAGCACCTGAGTGGCTTCTCTAGACAGAAAAGGTCGAATTCTCCTGATGTTATAAAGGAAAAATCTGCAGGACCGAGTCAGGTTTGCAACATGACCTGTGAACGATAACTGGTCATCCACTACTACACCAAGACTGCGAGCTTCAGCAGATGGAGTGACCAGTGAGTTCTCAAGGGAAATGGTAAGGTTCAGGGTGAGGACCAGTGCTACCAGGAATGAATAGCAGTTCGTTCTTGCTGGGGTTGAGTTTGATGGGCTGCCATCCATGATGAGACATCAGAGAGGCAAGCTGAGATCCGGGATGAGACCTGGGTGTCGGAGGGTGGAAAGAGAGGATGAGTTGAGTGTTGTCAGCATAGCAGTGGTAAGTAAAACCATGAGAAGATATTACTTTACCAAGAGAAGTAGTGTAGAGAGAAAAGAGAAGAAGACCAAGGACTGACCCTTGTGGAACACCGGTGGATAGTCTGCGTGAAGCTGATGTGGCTCCCTGCCATGTGACCTGGTAAGAACGCTCTTCCAGGTATGATGTAAACCATTGTAATGCAGAACCAGTGATTCCAAGGCTACCAAGGATTGACAGGAGGATCTTGTGATCTACTGTATCAAAGGCTGCAGAGAAGTCGAGAAGAAATTACAACAGAGGATAGTTTGGCTGATCTAGCAGCATGGAGATTCTCAGTGACCGCAATGAGAGCAGTCTCTGTTGAGTGTGCCAGTTTGTAGCCAGATTGGTTTGGATCCTGTAAATTGTTTTGATTGATGACCTCACTGGGAGCACCATACATTTGAGCCTTCGACTACAGGGAGTTCAAAATCCTGTGATATGAGTTGCAAAGAATCTGAGAAGCAAATTAAAATCAAACTCCATAAGGTATCTGAAACCCAGACTAAATCTAAATCTGTGTGTGTGTGTATTAAATTGTGACTTAGTCTATTGCTTAAGGACTCATGACTTGAAACAATCTCTGCTGAAGAGCTGCTCTATAACAGTACAGCTCACATTCTGCATGGTGTAATACCAGCAACTTTGATCTGTTAGGTGTACAGTATCTAAAGTATGACAATCAAGTTTAATTAGCTGTATATACTATACTAGTGTCAATGTGAAAAACCTGAGCATTTTTCCTAGTCCTAAACTAGGTTCTCAACATCCTCTTAATGATAAGGTGTATGCATCCAACACAGTATGTAAGTTTGTTTTGTATTTCAAATTTATGTAATGAGAAGCAAAGCCAGCACAGAGAGGAAGCTTTTATTTCACCACGTCTGACCATCACACAAGCACAACAAATGCTGATTTGATGAATTTATTCTTTGGCTATAAAGCCTGCTCAAAGCCAGTAAAAAACAAAACAAAAGAAAGCCGTTTGGATCTAGAATCTGTACACCAACTGAGGAACATTTAATAGAAATACACATACACCACTTACTACGCGATATCAAAACAAAAGAGGTATTGTTGTTAAAGTCCAAAACCTGCCTTATAATTAGTGCTCATAGCTGTGAGTGGTTAGAGAACATCAACATACAGTGAAGGACATTTTCTACCAAAACCAAATGTCTGAGGACTTCCCCGATTAGATAAGCTAAAAATCACTGTTACAAAATCTTACAAAAATACTATAATGAGCCATCAAATCCAGCCTTTTTTGTAGTTGCCTCCCTTTCAACTGCTCTTACAGTGAAAGGTACAGAAGTCCATTCCTGCCAGAAGAACAAAAACAAAAAGACATGTTTATCCAAATTTCAAAACTCTTATTTAGTATCTTGAATGTAGCACATTTTGCCCAAGGTTTAGACCTAATATCTCAAAATAATGACCTTTTAATTTGTAAAAATTTTATTTCCTTTTTAGATGCTTTACTAAATATCCAACATCCAATTCAACATTTCACTAAATTTGGCCAAGTGTGTGAAACAAATATGAATTTCTAGAAAGTCAGTAAATCAGATGTTTACATACCAGAATAACAAGAAAATAAAAATTACTCAGTACAAATGGCCAGTCTGAATAAAGATGAAATAAGTCAGCATTCTGAAATGTGTCTAAATTTTGAGGAAAGTCTGTATTTAATTTTGAGAAAATTATTTAGAAATTTTATATCTGAATTATGAAAAAAGTAGTGTTTAGAGATGGCAAATATGAAATCTGAGAAAATAAGTTAGTATTTTGAAAAGTCTAAATTCAAACATCATATTTTTGAGATACCAAGTATGAGTTTTGTGGAAAAAAAAATTTGAAATATGTCTGTCAGTATTTAGTAATATGAATGAAAAATGAATTTTGCAAAGTCACAATTCTGAATCATTGATAAAAAAAAAAAAAAAAAGAGTCAGAGGAAAAATATCTGGAAATAGTGAGTCAAAACTGAGACCCACTACTGCCAGAAATATGAAATGTCTCCTTTCCCTGGCTGGAATGCACTTCCAAGAAAGCATAAAGAAAGCATACTGGGGGGGGGGACGTGTTTTGCAAATGTCTCATTAGCGTACACGGTTTTCCAAAGCAATAAATAGCACCAAGATTTATTTTTTTTAAAAAGCCTGAGTTGGTTGTAACAAAAATATTGCTGTTGTATTTTTCCTGAAGCAGATGAATATGTTAATATGCTGAGAAAAAAAATCCAGAACATAGATCTGTTGAATATAGAGTTGCATAGGATGAAAACAAAACTAGGACACAGAGGTAAGAAAGAAAATCAAAAACTACTACAAAAATAAAGATCCTTGAGCTTCTAATGTCAATAGTGTGCATATTTTACTTGAACAAAAAAAAAAAAAAAAAGATCAGCAATTAGAGAAAAAACTACACACAATTCTCAGCTTGGAGGGTTCTTGTGTAGGTTAAATGATAGAAAAGATTAAATAAAAATCACAACTAAATATAAACATAAGGACTCCATATGCAATATGAGGGGACCTTCATCTAAGGTTATAGTGCTCAGTTTAAAATTTAAACTGGCATAAGGTGTTTTTGTTTTTTTGTTTTTTTTAGACACTTAAAATTACAGAAACCTTCTTGATTCTCTGGTTAAAGGTCTAATCTTACCCAGTTATTCATACATTACTGTGGAGGAACATTTGCTTTTAATAAAAAATTAATGCTGTGTAATCTTTTGACAATAGCTTAAGGGAAACTATTTAGCTTCTTCCCTTGTTTGAGAATTTCTAATGTCTGTCTTGAAATAGCAAAAATACTGGATTAACAGGATGAACTTATGTGCAATTAACTGTGAATGAAATTAAAAGGTATTAAAAGTGCCCTATTCAAAAGTTGTTCTCTCCTAGGCTTACTCAGCCTTACAGAAAAATAAAACCAGGAAAAGAAAAGAAAATGAAATGAGTCTGCAGCAGCATACAGCATTGATTTTATGACCTCTTTGGGAATCTGCACATCAGAAGCACAAAACTGGGACATTTTTCAAAATGGGGAAGATTTGTCCCATCCATGCTCCACTCACAAATGAGTTCCTCCATAGCAACACCACAGACAGTGTGGAGGTAAGGTGTCAAAATGTGGTTAACTGCAGAGAAACACACTCGGTTTTCTTTGGTGAATTAATGAAAAATTGGAAATTAACTTCTTGTTCCACAATATTCAAATTCTTATGCACTAATTTTGCCTCAACTACACCACGATTTTATACAATGGCTTTGCTTTTGTACAATACTGCTTTTTTGACAGAAATATTTTGAGCATCAGCCAATACATAATCATGACATATCCAAGCTTTGTAAAGAGCTTATTGTTTGATTAAAGCTCTTTTTCCAATAGTGTGTTTCTCAACCCTGGTCCTGGAGGAGACCCTGCTCTGTAAAAAGGTTGTCCTGTTATAACCAATCATGTTTGTTGAATTTATTAAGCCAAATGGCAGCGGAATAAGATTTTCCTCATTGTCCCCAGATCATAGCTACAAAAGAACACATTTGTGGGTGGAGCCTGGACAGGTCAATTGCTTATCCTTAAAACCTGAATTCCCACCTGTTTCCAGTCACTCCTAGTATAAACTCACTTCTGATATGTAGCCCCCTTGACATCTACAATCTACAAGGCAGTCCTTTTATAATGGCACAGAGGCATGTACTATAGTCCAATCTCTCAAGCACTCCCGCTCTCGTTTGCCCTCCCTCCCTATATTTCTGTGGTCCTGAAGCCACTCAGACATCATTCTCCAGTGACCACTTACTTACATTCCACAAAACCAAACTGTTCTTACGTCAGTACTACTGAAAGTCTGAAACCGAACAGGACAGCACTAGATCCGACCCACAGTCTGTGGGGGCTTGATTTTGGACCCTAGGCTGTGCTCACGAAGCAGTGACCCCCTCCCACTCCACCAGATACTGCACTTTACCATCTTCGGTCACTCTCCGAGCCAGGACGCGGTATTTTTCCCCACAGGCCATGCGGCCAGCGGCACCAAAGTAGCTGCTGATGGAGCTTTTCAGGTGGCTGAGTTGGGCATTGGGGTCCAGGCTCTGCAGAAAGTCTGTGGGGTGGAGCCGGGGGAGGGCAGGCTCTGGGACACTGGGACTGACTGGCTCAGGGCGGGGGGGTATTTCTGGGTTCGGGGGTTGAAGTGCTCTCCGAGGCCGGCCACGGCGCCTCTTCATTGGAGGCTGAGAGACGGGCCAGAGGCGGTCTGAGTGAATCTTGCTGGGGCTGCTCAGGCTGGAGGGGAAAGAAAGTTCAAGATGATGCTTATTATTAATTATTTAAAAACTGCATGTGAACAACACTTTTTAAAAGGGTCCTATAAATCAAAGATTGTTCCACTACTGTTAAAAGCAAAAGAACCCTTTCAGTACAGAATCTATTTCTCTTGGAATGATTTCCTGGGCAGACACACTGGCCTGCCATCGTGCAGTTTTCTTTGCCAGGGCTGAGCAAAAACAGTCTGGAAGGTTCTGATGTGATTCAGTTTTGCAGCGAATGTCTAGTTTGGTGAAGATGTAAGGAAAGCCAGTTAACTAGTTACAAAATGTTGACTGAGGAAGAGGTTATAGTTCAATGCCCAGGAGTAAGCTGCCTCTACTGGGCTCTTGAGCAAGGCCCTTAACCCCCTTCTGCTCCAGAGATGCTTTACAGCTCTCCTGATCCTGGATTTGTTAGCTCAAAAATGACAAATGCATATTAATATTACTCATAATAGAACAAATATATCCTGAGCTCCTCATAGACCAGAGCAAAGATGAAAACCTCAACAGACCCCTGTACCTGAGATTTAGCTGTTTAATACACCCGAGTATTGAACCACAAGCTTGAGACGAATTACCTAGTGCTCAACCCACTGAGCCACCATCTTCATTTAGTTTTATTTATTAAAAAACACTGGTTAAACATATTGGTCCATGCTTCCACAAACACACTGGCCAAAATTCTCCTAGACGAAGTAGGAGCTACATGAAGCAAGTCCACTTTAGCTATAGTGGCCCTAACAGTTGGTTCAGATATCCATTATGGACAAAAGCAATAGGATACCTACACAAGATTTCATGACATCCCATAGACTCCGTTCTAGTTTATCACAATTGCCACACAGAGAAACACTACACAGAACACTGTGTGAAAAAGCCCAGGGGTGGTGTGCTTTACGCCACTGCACCAGACATTCGGCATTAAGCTTGGCAATGCAAGGCTTTCATTCAGCTGCTCAGCTTTGGAAACCCATGCCACGAAGCTCTCCATGCACAGTTTTTGTACTGATGTTAATTCAAGAGGAGATATGGAAGTCTGCATTGACCAAAAGAGAAGAGTATTATGGATTACATGCACTATGCACCTCAGCTCACTGCTCTGCAACTTTGACATGACCTGCTACTTTGCAGTTGAGAGTGCCATAGTTCCTAAATGCTTCCACTTTTCAGTTTACAACTAATTCTACTTAAAGTTGATCATAATAAGGTAAGCAATTTTGTAAACATTTGTGACAATGCTCACAACTAGAACCTTTTCTTTCATAGGTTTCTGAAGGTAGACTGCATGGTGGCTGATTTTACACACCTGTACCAAAGGGACTTAATGAAGCACTGGAATTCAGTGATTAAGAAGCATGTTCCTATCGTTCTGTCCATATAGTGAATTGATGGGTAATGGGAGACCAGTACCTGGATATACTAGTTGAGGTAGTTTCACTCATTGTGGCGCCAATGGATTCAACATCTGAGGTACTTGATGATGGCACAGACTTTTCACTTTTGATGCTGCATTGTTAAAAAAAAAAAAACAACAGACAAATTATAAAAAATGAAACCCTTATTTATTGAAATATTTCCGGAAGAGATTAGTACTGAACCCTACCTTTTAGAGGTCATCACATCCAGTGAGTTACCATCTAGTCCGGGCAATTTCACGTTGTGCTACATTTGAGAGGCAAAGGAGAAGAGTAAAACTGTAATGTTTTTCAAAGATTTGACTTATGTCTTCACTCTGCATTGTTGACTATAGGCTGTAGGTAAACCTATAAGGCAGCCACTATGGCTTATATTAGTAATCCAATAATTGACTAATGAAAGTAAATGAAACTAGTCTAAACAGCCTCTGTAAAAACAATATGAAACCATTATCTAATAAAAACGCATCTACCAGACTGTACCAAATTATTGCCAATTCACTGGAAACAATCATTGCCTTTAAATAATTGAACACTTAAAATAATGTGCACACAGTGACATACATTGAGCTAGGCATCCCCACACCCACATCCCCACCTGCGCCAAAAGTCCATCTGATCGTCTTAGCTTGGCCAGTGTTTCCAGAGAGTGGGGGTTGTGTTTCCTCTTTCCTTTCTTCATGATTCCGTTGGTGACCGTGCTGGAAAAAAGAGACGGCGAGAGATAAACTACACTGTCTTGTCCCTAGAGCTCAACTCAAATCTATTAGGTCAACAAATCAAATCTAATAATTTAATACAATTTGATAGTATCAGTCTGGAGAAGCGCAAACAAAGCCTGACCAAAGTGGTTTTATCCCACAGAGAGTACTCATGAGAGCAAGAGATAGATATCAAAGAGAAAAGCTTAGGAAGAAAAAAAAAAAAAAAAAAAAAAAGGTAGAAAGGAGGGAAAGAGTTGTTACTTTTCTACAAGTGACATAACAGTGAGAAAATGACAGGAAATGCCAGAATGATAAAATAAAAAGAAAGTGTGTAAGAGAAAGGAAAGGGTAGTATTAGCAAGAAAATGGAGGAAAAATGCAAGAGTAACAGAAAAATAAAGAACTGAAATATGAAGATATAAACACAGGGGGTGGGGTGGGGGGGCAAGAGCAAGCGAGAGTGTGAGTACAAGAGACCAAGAGTGTGTGCAAGAGAGAAAGAGAGAGTGCAAGAGAATAAATGAATCTCACCTGGAAGAGTGAGGGGGCTTGCTGGACTTCCTGCCTTTGATCTTAATCTCCTGAGAAGCTTTTTCCTGCTCCCTGTATGAGGGGGTCTCTGAGCTGTGGGGAGATGGAGGGAAGCGGATCCGTAATCCGAAGAGGTGTTTCTTCTTCTTTATCTCTTTCCCAGATATGAACCTGGAGATTAGAATAAAGGGATCTGATGATCTATTGTTTCAGTCACCAGACATTCTGGGGGACGATGTAGAAGATGAGACTTACATGGCAGGGTTGTTATTAAGTGCTTCCAGAACTCTGTCGTATCGCTCTGATTTAGGGGTGTCAGCAAGCTGTACATATCATGAAGGAAATATTAATTATAAAAAAGGTCCCATAATAACAGTGTAACAGCTTTTATAACTGTGCCTCGCAATGGCAGACATTTGTAATAGATGCAGTACAACACTGTTGATGTTCTGATATTCTGAGAAAATGGACAATGAGTGGGGGAAGAAAACCTAAAAGTAAACGTGGGAAACTGAGAACAGTTACCTCGCCCAACTGTAACTCGTCCCAGTTCTCGTTGATATAAGACATGAGCTCTAGTTCCGAATCAAAGTATTTCTTTTTGTGAATCACACTCAGATTGTAGAGACTCAGGTGTGCAACATCTACCCTGTGTAAGAGGGCAAGTAGAGCAATCATTATAAAGAGCTTTAAAATGAAGAAAAAAAAAAGTTTTAAATGATTACATTTTAAATTAAACTCTTTATTATGAAGGCATTGATTTTTAACTCTGGTACTAAAACTCACCATCCAAGAGGCAGTCGTTTGAGGTACTCTGGTCCACTACTGCAAACTGAACAAATAAACAGATAGAACCTATGGACAGGGGAACAAAAACAAACAAAAATAAAACACAAACATAGGGTATCATTAAAAAATATTAGCAGACTCTGTGCATTTAATGTTTCAACATCACCTGCATATTTTCTAGAAATGTAACAAATATTCACATTAAATATGTAAATACTTTGTTGTTGTACAGTCACAAATATGTAAATATTTGCTTTGCAAATCAGTTGATTTGTCACACCTGGCGAGAGGTTGCATTCCTCGTTTTACAGTAACAATAATGCTAACGTTACAGAAAAAAAACTTCAATTAAATGCCCACATTTATTACCACCAGACCTTTTTCCCACCAGACCAGGTTGCAAGTATACTATTGCTGTGCTAGCCATTCTGGATGAGGGTCGGCAGGTGGTGCCCTAATGCCAGAGTAGCATGTTGGAGTAGGCTGGTAGCCAGCATGCCAACGCCACACTATCAGGTGGCACACCAGGGCTGCAACAGCACTTTATTTACCTGTCTCCATTGAGCATAGGCCTCTCAAAACACTGGATGCAAGCCTCATGAAACCACTGTTTACATCTGTTACACTGCAGCATTTTCAGAAACCAGCTGCGGAAAAAGGAATATTTCACAGATTAAACAAGCTGTGTGTAATGTGTTACATCACATTTATAAAAAAACAGTAGTTAAAAAGGGGGAAAATATGGTAAGCACATTATGCCCCACCTACACATCTAAAGAAATACAAGCCATAGACAAATGTGTGTACTGTCCACTCACTCTCCAGGTCCTCCACAGTAGCAGTAGCATTGCTGGGCATTTGTTTTGTGGCCCTGATCCCACACCAGCTCATCCAGGCTATAGGGCAGGGACTGTTTCATCTCCTGCAGCACTTTAGCGTTTGTCCCTTTCTTGCGTGCACCTCCCCTCTGAAATCAGAACAGAATAAGGAGCTAAAATCTGATGAGCAGTAAAAAGGCAAAGTCAACTACATGAAGAGATTACACCAGGAGTTACCTTAATTTATATTTACGACATTTAGCTGACACTCTTATCCAGAGCGAACAAGGTTACTCATTATACAGAGGTGGGCTACAGAGTAGTGGAGACAAGAATCTTGCACAAGGACTCTGATTGGTGTAGCACAGCATAGTTGCCCAAACTGGCAATCAAACTCCAGTCTCTCACATGGTGTGGTGGCTCACTGGTGGCATTATCTGTTACGCCACACCAACCAACTTTGATATTGTTGTGCTCTATAAAAGGCAATAGAATTTACTGTCAGCAAACCTTTGTTGTTGTAGCAAACACACACTGTCTGCAGAGCCATTTCTCATCAGATTCAATGATGCTGGAGTTGATGGTGGGGGTATGGCAGAGCTGATGATATCCTGTGAAATATATCATTAGCAGAGATCTCTTGACTTAATGTTTACCAATTCAGTAACACCACACAGCATTAATAAGGACACAGACTTTTCAGACTAGTAATCAAGTGCACTCACACTAGGCAATATGCACCAAGCACGAGCATGGTTTTCTGCCAAAGCCTGGTTCATTTGACCTGTGTGATCACTCCAAACTATGCTCACAGTACAGTGAACTTTGTTCTGGATGCTTGAAGAGGTGAGCCGGAGCATGGTTCAGTTGGCTTTGGGCATGTTACGCATGTAGTGTGAACGCTAATCCTGCTGAGCACTCAGGTTCTAAGAATGAAACTTTCTTGGCAATTCAGTAGAACAATGACTCAAGAAAGGCCATTTGCAGACATTATCCGACACTCTTGGACAAAAGCTTCCACACAGATGACAACTTTGCTGCCTCCGCGCTGGTTGTGATCCGATTGTGTTTTCAAAAACATCACTGTTTGGTATGAATTATTTGTTTGTTTGTCACTTATTCAGCCAAAGGGGCAAAAGTGATTTTCCAGCAGAACTATTCAATGCATCCATAGCTTGTAAAGAAACTGTAAATGGTATATGCTTATACTATAGTAACTGAACACCACCTAAATGACATGTGAAAAGGGTCAACAGGCAGTTTTGTAACACCAGCCTACCTTGTCCACACTTGTCACAGATGACCATTTCATTTGGGGGTTCTGAGCTTTCATTTTGGCAAATGGTGCAAAGCATCTCCTCTCCACTGTCCCCTGTAACACAGCAGCAACATTACAATTATTGCCCTGAACCCCAACCAGGAGGTAGTGCTGGAAGACCCCCCTGTTGAAGTGAAGCTGTAATGAATGTGTGCATGTACAGAAATGCTCATTGGTCCTATTTTTGTCTTCTGTGTATAATAATAACCTTCTGAATTATTTGCAGATAGAATGTTTCACATAAAGTGGCAGATAATTTCATATCCTCTTATACACAGATCAACCATAACATTGACCACCTCCTTGTTTCTACATTCACGTTCCGTTTTATCAGCTACTCATATCATATCAGAGCACTTTGTAGTTCTATAATTACAGACTGTAGTCCATCTGTTTAGCTACACCCTTTGTTAGCCTCCTTTCACTCAGATCTTCAATGGTCAAGACTCCACAGGACCACCACAGAGCAAGTATTATTTGAGTGGTGGATCATTCCCAGCATTGCAGTGTATGTCTGAAATGGTAATTTTTTAAAAATTTATAGCACATTTTTTAAACAAAACTTCTAAAATCTAATATTCACTCATGTCCATAGATAGAAATCAAACAACAGAAATGGCTGAAATTCAGTTCACTGTTCTTCACTAACTTTTTCCAGCCTGGGCTGCTTTTGGAATGAGGCAAAATACAGGACAACCAATCAGAAAAGAGCTTACTATTCTCATAGCAGTCTTAAGATACCATAGCAAAAAATACTGTATTCAAAGAGCAAAATAAAGCTTAGAAGACCAAGATTTATGATTAAAATCCGAATTTGTTTGTTACACAACCCCCTATATAATCAGCAAAAGTTTACAATTGGGTAATGGTGGGATCTCATTATACTCTTTGTAATGAGATTGTACTAAAATGTACAAAATTGAGGATGCAATTTTTGGTCACTTTTATTAGTCCATTTGACAATAACTGTTCACACAATGAGTAGTTAACATATTACAATGGAAGAAGTTAATGTTGACACAATATTATGCAATTCTTAAAGACACGTTTGCTTGACCCATTTGACCCAACCAACACTAAATCCAGTACACCAATTAACCCAAAATCATATGCAGGGGTGGAGTGCTCAGGAGGAAATAAGGTGCATATAAAAATGATATAAAAGAAAATAAACCTGTGGATTAGTGTGTTTCAGCTTGTACATGGCCTACTAGTGTGTTACTATACCATCAGTAAAAGTAGCCAGCTGCATATTCTTCAGCTTCTTCGGGCCTCTAGAAAAAAAACTGACAAATGAGAAATGTGTTTTATTTAAAATCATTCAGCTTGGGAGCCCCTGCACTAGGGCGTTCCAGTTTAAGTCTGGGTAGGGGTGGGCGATATGCTAAAATGCTTATATGACAATATTTTTTATCATATGACAGACAAAATGCACAAGCAGCAGCACTGTTAAACTGCTACTCAAATACTATTGCATACATAGCACAGTGATATTCAAAATATGCTGCTCTGTACCCAAACAGAACTAATTTCACTCTTTGTAATGAGATGTGCAGTTGCTCAGTGTTTTTAAGCACTGATTATTTCCATGATAGGCTCAGAAAAAAAGCACTCAGCACGTCAAAATAAGATGTATCAATATGATACACTACAGTCAAGTACTGCCATATTGCCCACCCCTAATATGATCTTACTTGCTGAAACAAATGCAGCCACCTAATGTTAGAACACAGTGAAAAGTAAAATCTCTTGCCTGTTTGAATGTCCTTCCAAAGAACCCACGATTTAGACTGATCTTCAAAAACCACAAAACAGCGATGCTTCTGTTTGTCTATCTGTGTGGAACAAAACACACCAAAAATAAGCATCCTGAGAAATGCAAATTATCCACACACACACACCAACTAAATAAAATAAATAAACAATGACTGCAGTTAATCAGCTAATACATGTTTGACATTTTACATGTGCTCATTGAGTAAGAAAATAATGAATAATGAACACAATGAGGCAAACACTGAGTTTAATGTCAGAATTTCTTTAGCAAAATTATAGTTCCTTAACTAGCTGCTAGTTGCTATATCTTAGTAACAGAGTTTGCCACACTGTCAACATTTTAATTTCCTTTTGCTTGGGTCAATTACATTACCAAAAGAAGTTTCTGCTGCCATTTGCTTAGCAGTGCTGTTCAGATGAGTGATAGTGTTTGTGGGGGGAAAAGACTTGCTGTTGTGGCAAGATAACAGCACGATTTGACCACTTCTCAAACAATCAGCTTGCATGGCCAGAACTAACTGCTGTAAAATACACTTTATAGAACAATTCTGCTTTAAAGTGGAATGACACCATACATGGTGCTGAAGTGGTACTGCTTCAGCTGTGTGGAGAGGTCTGTGAAAGATTTAAGAACAAGCTGCGACTGTGTGGGTGCTTCATTTAAGCACATGGATATGGTTTACATCTGGGTATGTTTTGCAAGACATGTTGAGAGATGTTTCGCAGAGTGTTTTTACAGAGATAAGGTTGGTGGCACTCTATCTGGGGTCAGTGATTAATCATGCTCGTTTGATTTTTCACCAGACTATTTCTTGTGCCTTAAACTGTTGTGCACTACTGTAACCTTACAGAGCATATTTTCACTCACCTTTGAGATTGATGCCAGATAAAACAGGCCATCTGACCATCGAGCTAGAACGTCCTGCCCCTCCTCAAACTTGTTGGCGAGTCTGTCTGCATCACTCTGCCCATCTCCGAGGGAGATTCTGGACAGGGACACTGGTGACTTGTCTTGATGGTTGGAAGGAGACTTCTGATGGCAGCCCAGACTGTTTGCGACCGTTGAGTCTCTGAACAGGACAGAAAAGGACATGTCGGTGAACGCATGTGAAGAATTATGGAGATTCCTCTCGTTTGCTCACATCAAACCACGCCAGCTGATGGTGAGGAGAAAAAACAGTACAGCCATGCTGGAGTTTTTTTTACACTACATACATACATTAAAAGAATAACATGATTATATTACAGTATTAAAAGGAAAAGGTAATCACTGAACAATGAAAACTGATTTGTTCAACTCCAAACCAGGTGCTGGATAATACTGGACTCCCTTGAGCATTTGGACTCCTCAAGCTTTAGAGATGTTTTAATGAACACAGTGATACAAAAACTAACATTTTGGCCCTTCGACAGACTTTGAGAATGTGTGAATCACTAGACTGAGAGAAGCAGGATGGTCTTTAGAAAGAACTCACACTGGGAGCTTCGTTCCTGATTTTGCTACTGTTCCCTTCTGACTGCTCCTCTCTTATCTTATATGAATGAGGAGGAATCAAGAAGAGGAAAGGAGCAGTAGGAACACAGAGAGTGATCAGCAATTGGACAAACAGAAGTGGCTCAGCGGTCAGGCATTAATGGGACCAGGTGGGGTGTCAGCTTAAGCAACCTATGAGTGTGCAGGACCTCTAGGCCCAGCTGCAACCTTTGTGGGCAAACATGCCACAAGACTTCATAAGCAACCACTATGCATCAAATGCCGAAGGCTAGAGGTGAATTGACCAGCATTGTACAGTTTTCCCCAACAAAGACATTTTGTGTTAATATTATAACCACTTAGATTATCAATACATTCACAAAACAATGGTTCAATTCCAAAAACATGTGTTATATTATGTATTTTTTTCACCATTGAATCAAACAAACACAGCCCAAAGAAGCTTTTTGATTCTAAACTTCAAATGTGCTTTGTCCAGTATTGGTGAGACACTGTATTTTTGCAGTTACTGTATGGCTTTGACATAACCAGATTAACAGTTTAACTGTGTTTTTACTGTAATGCATTATAAATCAGAGATGAGATGATATATGTTTCTGTTAAAACTAACAAACAGAAATAACAAAAAGAAGTTTGCTTTGTCAAGGAGACTGAGAAACAAACAAAGGCATACAAGTAATAGGACAATAAATGGGCATTTGAGTGTATAAACACCTTAACTACTGTATTAATGGTTCCAGCTCTGCACTTGGCAGCAGCTCCGTGCTGTACTTCAGGCTTCATAACTCAGGATCTGAGTAACCTACAGACACGACACACACCTACACCACAAACTACAAGACCCCCTTATCTAACCCTGGTGGTCTCAGCCACAACTGAGCCGCAGCATGAAGAGAAACGCAGCCCAGCTACTGGAGCACGGAGGTCAGCTCTCGGGACGCGGTTGAGGTTGTATTGTTGTAGGTATTGTTCAGTGCAGAAGACCATCAGTTGTCTTACCTCATTCGGCCCCTTCCTACGGTTAAGCTGCCGCATATACAGAAAAAATAAAGGCGAAAGCTCCGCGCAGACGGCGTCAGCCTGTCGAAAAAGCCCCCCCTCGACTGTTTTCAGCATAAAGCAGACGGCTGTTTTCTCCCCATCTCCTCTCTCGCCATTTTGGGTTCCCGCTGAGCCCGCGGTGCATTATGGGAAACGCTTAGTCCGCCCATCAGTTTCCCTCACAAAATTTGAATCGCGAAGAGGTGTGTTCTGCCTTATTTATTTATTTAATTATTTTTTAATTTGTTTGTTTGTTTTATCGGCTGCCGGTCGCTCCCTCATCCCGCTCCCGGCCCTCCGCGTCCCCTTTGATGCACACTCCGCGGCGCCCTCAATTGCAGCCTTCGGGCTTCTTTTCACAGCGAACGGGAGACGACGCACGTCGAATATAACGTGCCGCTTTAAAAGAGCACGTCAAACCCGACTCCCCGAACGATTATCTGACAGTAAATGGCAGAAATAAAGTCTATACGACCTTTCCCTCAAAACGGACTACAAAAAGTGCCGTGCGGTGACGTCTTCGCCATTCACAATGAAGCGGCCACTGCACCGAGTCCTGGGATTTGTAGTTCATTTGTAGTCGAGTCGCTTACGTGGCTTTACGTTGTCGCGGGAGCGCTTTGTTTTTCTTGCATCTGCGTTGCTCGTGTTGACGACTATACACACACTTGTTTCACACACTCTCTGCACGTTTTATTTACTGTATTTGGGTCGGATTTTACTCTACGGCCAAACAGCCAACACACCACAAGTCGATATTAATTATTTAGGCTGATTCTAAAGTCTGCCTTCCCTTATTAGACTTACAACTAACTCTTACAACCCGAGATCCGGCTTCATAACTCAGGATCAGAGCAACCTGCAGAGACTATATACATAACAAAGACAACATCCCATTATGTGATACAACAGCATTGAGTAATTGAGCTCATAAAACAGATCAAATTCACTCATTTCTAAATGAAATGTGTGTTTCTGACTGCTATTTGGTCTTATGTGAAATTGTAGGTATTGCCAAATGGCACATTTTCACTGTTTTTTTTCTTCAAGTTACAAAAATGTTCACGGTCAGAACAGGAGGTTGTATATGATGTATGCTTTTCAAAAATCAAAATAAGCAATTTTCCCTCGTAATAGACTGGCATTTCTTTTACATAAACAAATATAATTAAAAAAAAAATACTGAAAAGGTTGAGCGTTTGGTATTCAATCCAAAAACACAAATAAATGTTTAAATGTATCAAAAATAAATCTCAGTCACATGAATTAAAAGTGCATAAAAATAATACATTAATTAATGGTAATTACACAAAAGCAAATTACACAGGACATTATCTCTTAACTATTCTCCTTGATGAAATTACATTTTTATTTAATGTTTGGTGAAAATTAGGGAACAAGATCAAATTGCTTTTTCTCATTTTTTTTATGGACAGAATAGTTATATATTTTTTAAAATCCAGATGATTCAGTTTACCTGAATAGACTGACATTTCTTTTATATTAAACAAAAATTTTTTTTCATCACATGGACCCTTTCATTTCCCTTCAGTCCAGAAACACTCATAGCACAAATAAATATTTAAAGGTATAGAGAATAAATAAATCCCAGTCACATGAATTAGTAGTGCATAAAAATAACACATCCTGCCACACAGTATTTATTAATGGTAATTACGCAGAAGCAAATCACAGGACATTTTCTCTTCTTCAGAGAAATAGAGTTGATTTCATCTGTGCAGATGTTCATTAGATGGCAGCAGAACCCTGGTGTTCAGCACCACCTTTAATTAAACGGCGTGTGGAGTGTGGGGTATGTGTCGACCCAACAGCTGAGTCTGCGCCTTTAAGGGATTTGATTGGCCAGGAGAGCAGGCTGCTGATGGCTGCTAATGGCAGAGGCGCCGGAGGGAGCGAGCTGAATACGGATGTGTTTTTGTATGAAAGTCAGAACAGATCTGCCAAAGCCAGCTCGTAAATGTCAACATGGGCGAAACCGAAGTGGTGTATGTGTCACGGATTCGCGGTGAGTGTGCAGCGACGGAGATAGTCGATGCAGTGGGGCTGTTGTTGGAATTTCCGTTCCACCTTAAATGCTGCCGTGTTTACATCCAGACGTCCGCAGCAGCCGGTGTGGATCGGCGGTCGATTTAAGGTGGAACGGAGAATTCCGGCGTGAAGCTCGCGAAAATCGCATTGCACCTTAAATTTGCTAAGCAGTCGTCGGTGTTCGTCTGATGTCGTTGGTCTGTGTGGTTTTTCCAGCTCCACTGTCTCTGAAATGACCAGTTTCTGCTATGGCGAGAGGTCTGTTTCCACGGGCCTGGATGTCAAAGTCTTACCACTTTCAGGTGGGCAGCTGGATAAAATACTACACTGATCTGTGTCGTTCGATTTGTTGTTACTGTGTGTTGTGGAAGAAAAAACCCCCAACAAACAGCTCTGCGTTTATTCTGGGCTGTCAGATTAAAACGGTGCAAACACTACAGGCTCAGGGACCAAGACTGCTGTGACCAAAATCTCTGTCAACACTGCATGTGCACTTTAGAGTCAACTGAGCTGAAGACTAGATTTACTACGGCTTGCTGCAGCAGACTGTGCAGGTACTGTCAGAATGTATTACTGTGAGGGTCATTTACTTTAAAGGTCAACGTTCTGCGTTGTTTATTTGTTTTTATTTTTATTTATGTATTTACAGAAATCTGTAAGGTTTCATGCTCAAAAAAAGGTTTTCCAGCCTTGCTTTATCCCTTAGAATGAAAGTGCCGCCACCTGTTACTGTGCCTTTAAGAGTGGTATACATGTACATAGCAGTGTAAGCTGACATACTCAGCATTTCTTTACCATGAAGGAAGTGGGCAGAACTACACTGTTAAGCTGTAAATGTGGGGATATATGCAAATTAATTGTTGTTGTTGTTGTTGTTTGCAACGTCTAACAAACGGTTAATTGAAAATGGGATGTCTTTCCCCTATGAAGTGCCTTGCAAAAATATTCACCCCTTTGGTCTTTTATCTATTTGGTTACATTACAAGCTGTATTTATTTATTTTTTTATCTGAATTGAATGTGACACATCTACACAAAGTACTCTTAAGTTGGTGAAGGGAAATGAGGAAAAATATATTTCAAAAATTTTGGGAAATAAAAAACTGAAAATTGGCATGTGCATATGTATTCACCCCCTTTGCTATGAAGCCGGTAAATAGCTCTAGGGCCACAAATTACCTTTGACTAGTGAAAGGAAGTCTACCTGTGTGCAATGTAAGTGTCACGTGAGCACATGAGTCAGTACATACACACCTTTCCTGAAAAGCCCCAGAGGCACCACTAGCCAAACAACACCATGAAGATCAAGGAGATCTCCAAATAAGTCAGGGACAAAGTTGAGAAGTAAAAGTCAGGGTTGGGTTCTAAAAAAATATCCAAATCTCTGATTGTCCCCCTGAGCAACATCAAACCCATTGTCATCAAATGCAAACAACACAGTATCCCAACAAACCTGCCAAGAGAGGGCTGCCCACCAAAACTCTCATGCAAGGAGGGTATTAATCAAAGAGGCAGCACAGAGACCAAAGGTAACCCTGAAGGAGTTGCAGCTGGGCTTGATGTACTAGATGTAATTTAATGTACTTTTACTCATCAAAAAATTTGAAATGCCAGATGTTATTTTCAGGAGATCCTAACCTACTCAAATTTGTCCTCATTTAGGATGAAAAATGAAGATATCTACATCAGAATCAGAAATATCTCAGAAAATCACAAAAACTTGCTGTCAGAAATTGATGATCCAGGGTCTTTTGAGCTGAAAATCACTTATATCAGTGACATCATCAGGCTCACCACCTCTTGCTGACCAGTCAGAGTCTGTAAGTAAGTTGAGTATGTGCATGTGGACAGAACAGTAAACATGCACTGGAAGCTCCTTTGGCAGCAGAAATGAGTGAATTTTAGCTGTTTTCTGAGCTGGATTACTCGCTGACATTTCATCACTCAGTGATGAAACCATGATAAATAGATAATGTAAGTCTTTTTGTAGTTTGGTATGATATGTGTATCATGTGATCCTGGGATATGAAGCTTAGAATACCAATGGACCTCAGGTAGTCAGAGTCAAATTAAAAGGTTTTCAATGATACAGACTCTTTAAAGAGCTAATTACTGATATAGCGTCAGGTCCCCCATCATCAGCCAGTCCAATTATTGGCCACTCCGG
This sequence comes from Acestrorhynchus altus, assembly GCA_034509495.1. Taxonomy (NCBI): domain Eukaryota; kingdom Metazoa; phylum Chordata; class Actinopteri; order Characiformes; family Acestrorhynchidae; genus Acestrorhynchus; species Acestrorhynchus altus. The sequence continues at coordinate 17,289,676 of CM067502.1, read as the reverse complement.
GGTCTTGTTCAATCCCTCTTTCTCCCTTTGTCATTCCATTGGTGGAAATTCCAAGGAATTTTCAATTTACTCATATTGATTGGGTAAGGAAATATGGGGAGCTAAGCATTACTCGGCTGGAATTAGGGAACTGTTTGGACTGGCCGATCATGGGTGCCGTTACACTAGCAGTTTTTGTGTTTTTCTAAGTTGTGTATCATGAAAAAGGGTGTATAATACTAGATTTGCCATTTTGCCCCCTCACTCACTAAAACTTTGCTGTTGCTATACTGTACTGTACACAGGTTTTAAACACCTAATCAGATCATTTAAAAATGTTTGCTTAGCAGTTAGTGTTTATACTTGCAAATCACATTAGAAGAGGTCAGGTAAACACAAAAAAAGTAAAAAATAATACATTTTGGACAAAGTAGTTTTTGTGATCTTGTGGGGCAGATTGAAGAACAAAGATTGATTCTAGATTTCTCCTGAACCCCTCCAACCAGCATGTGAATAAGTATATAAGGTGCTGTTTATTCTAAGTATTTATTCTTTCGTCAAAATCATTGTTTGTTTACTTTATCATCACTTCAGACAAATCCGACTCTGACAAATCAGAACTCTGCAGTCCTCATTATACTTTGTTCAGTCCTCGTTATACTATCTGTAGGTCTTGGACATGAATGGGTTAAATGTCACATGGTGCTGCTACAGCTTAATATGTATTCATGCCATGGTTTCAGTTACTGTTTACACTGATCCTCTTAGTGTGCGTCCTTCAAAACATATGGAGGTCTGAGCTCAGTGCCGCTGTTTTCCTCTTGAGAATCTAGAGGTTAAGCACTGTTGCTCTGTCTGCTTTATTCCCAGCAGCTTTAACAATAATCCTCCATAGCGGATGAGGATAAAGTGGCTTCATAGCAGCCACAACAACCGCACACCTAGAGCAAGCGTTTTAGAAGTGGAACTCAAACAAATGAGCCAATTCCACAGTGTTTTCCAGTTGTCCTTTATTTTCAGCTTCTTTCCTCTCAATAAGCCAATGTCAAGAGAGCTAAATATTAGATACATGTATTGGCTCACAATTCCCATAATGGAATTGTTATGGAAGTGTAACGATACACATTTGCAAATGGATTTCCGATACTGAGATCAAGATTTGTTTGGATTTTCAATGATTTTCAGTGATTTCATAAATTACAACCCATGAAATGTATATTCTCTATAAATCTTTTGAGCGTGGGAGCATTCATACCATAAGCCTCTCCCATTACCCACCTACTTTACTCCATTAGGAGTGCACTTGGTAAAGAACATGGCTGGAGGGCAGGTTCGTCCAGTGTAGGACGGTCTGCCTGTGCACCAAACTACAGCCATCAGGACATTTAAAGCAGCATTATGCAAAAACTGGTCTATTCTGCTCGGGTCCCTCTAAATGTGGGAAATGTATTTCACTTTTACAGTTCTATGGTAAATGCAAATCATATTTTGAGCGCCCCCTCATGGACAGTTGTACATATGCATTTGTTGACAAGCTGAGAGTTATAGAAGTGGTATTCGAAGTTAAAGGAGCATGTGGACCAATGAAGTAGAGGGGTATTGCAGGATTTTACACAAATATGACCTGTTTAACTCCACCAAAGTTCAGTGAGAGGGACCAGGGCTAATGATATCAATGACCCAGATAATCGGTTATAGAAGAAAATGAGATTGAAGGGGCAGTTTGCTCTCTTTGTTTGCAAAATCAAAGTCCTGAGATGGGATAATAACAGTATATACACAAATGAGAAAAATAAAAAAGGTTTAGTAATTCAGGTTATTGTTTTTTTTATTTTTATTTATTTATTTATTTATTTTATTTGGACCACTGTGAAGTATTTTGAAGAACTTAAAAATATCCATTTCAGTCTAATCATTACAAATCAAAATTATTGCATTTTCAACTCAAAAACCCAGATTTCTCAGATATAAAGTGTTTTATCCTCATTAGCAAAAATAAAAAACCACAGTTGTAAGTGCAAGTATATATTTTTTTAAATCATGGTCAAATCCATACAAATATTTCAAAATCTTTAATGAAGATGAATGTGAGTAGCCTAGAGTATCAACACAATAACAATACCTGATGTGAGACTCTCTCCTACAAATATTTTTTTATGTTTAGGCGAATAAAAGGTATGAGCCCACAAAATTAGTCTGGGGTTCTTATGAGATTTAAACATTAAACTCATACTAAGAAATGTCATTTCTAAACTAAATAGCTAAATGAGTCCAGAATGTCTCATGTCACCTAAAAAATGTGATTTTACTTCAGTATTGTTGATTCACAGGGAGACAGACATTTGGTAGGTTAGTTACATGAACAGTAAAATACAATATATAAAGATTTAACTACAATATAATAAGAGATGTAGAAACGAGGTAGGGAGGAAAATATTGGGACATCCCTACCAGTATCTGATTTATGGCCCTCTTGATATGAGCTTTCTTTTGTAATGTGGAGAAAACTGGCATGCAGCTTGCCGTAGACCATGAACTTTGTCTGGTTTATTTGGTAAACTGAGTCACATGAAAAGCAGCAGCCTACTCGGGGAGATAAACGAGAGAGTGAATGGAATGTAATTGTGTTCGTCATCACATTACCCTCGGGGCTTTTTTACGCAGCAGTCAGGAGGCCACTGTTACTGTTACAGTGCTGTATCTCACCTCCGTGCATTTGAGAGGAGTGCAGTCATTTGACATTAGCAACATAACAAATTGACTCCAGCTCCAGTGCTGACTCTGCCCAAGGCCCTGTCTGCAGGGAAGTGCTGACTCTGTTTAAAAACACTGGACTGAGAGTCGAGAATTGCTCGTGGAGTGCACTTGGCAAAGAACATGGCCAGACAAATTCGTCCAGTGTCAGACATTCCAACTGAGAGAAAATGATGTGTTGGTCCGCCTCTGCACCAAAATGCGGTCGTGTAGATGTTCCCAAAGGATGTGCAAAGGGTGCTTATGGGGGGTGTTATTGGTAGGGGTGTTGCAATACACATATTTTCATATTAGGGTCTCAGGATAAATGAGGTGGTAATTGGGGTCAATTACTGTCATGGGTGGGTCTGAAAACAAACAGTGTGGATATTGGAACCAAGAATCAAGGTCAAAAATAGGATTCAGAACAAACAAGATGTTGATTAAGGACCTATGCATACCTGAAAGTCCAGACCAAGGTTTGTTTTGTTACATTGTATTAGAGCTGGGAGATATAGAGTGATATTTATGTCTATGTTGGAATACAAACAGAGCCAGATATGAGCTGTATATTGAGTTTTTACCCTTTTTCTACTCCTCGCTCTGCTCTGCCCCCTGCACTCAATGCCTGCCTCTTCCCCTCTGCCCCAGTTGCACTGTCACACACAGCATAAGGGGGAATAAGAGAACACTTACATTTACTTTTAGTGCATTTGGCAGATGCCCTTATCCAGAGCGACTTAGAAAAGTTCTTTGTTATTGAATCAGAAAATATCCTTAGCTAGTTAGTAGAGACTAGAATTCAGAGATTCCTCAAGCTTAGATGCTACTGAAAACAAATGACCAATTGGAGAGCAACAAAATTCAGTATAAATATAAACCTTTAATCAGCTAAGTGTTCTTGAAGGAGAGGTTTTCAGTCTGCGTTTGAAGGGACTTGTGGGATGTTGGGTCAAGTCGAGCTGTACTTGATGCTCAAAGGGCTCATGGTACAGATTGAGTTTTGACCATTGCTATCAACTAGCTGCTTTATTTTTGGCTTTGTAGGACCTGAGGAAAGAGAGGATGAGTTGAGATTCATCAGCACACCAGTGGTAAGAAAACCCATGAGAAGATATTACTTTGCAAAGAGAAAGCACCCTGCCATGTTACCTGGTAAGAACCTACTACTGCAGACAGAAAGGAGGATCTCGTGGTCTACCGTGTCAAAGGCTGCAGAAAGGTCAAGAGAATTAGAACAGATGATCATTTAGCTGATCATGCAGTGTGGCAGCAATAAAAAGCAGTCTCTGTTGAGCTTGTCAGTTTGAAGCCAGATTGGTTCGGATCCTGTAAATTGTTCTGGGTGATAAAGCAAGTTAGCTGATTATAGACAGAAGATTCAAGGACTTTTGAGAGAAAAGAAAGAAGAAATGGTTTATTATTGTCCATGCTATCTAGAGTTGGCTTCTTCAAGATTGGAACTGTTCTGGCAGCCTTGAAGGTAGAAGGAACATGACCTGATGACAATGATTTGTTTATGATGAAAGCAATGAAAGGAAGAAGGTCTGAAGCAAATGTCTGAAATCGTGTGGAAGGGATGAGGTGTAGCGGACATGTTGTTGGATTGTTAAATGCTTTTTTTGACTTGTGTTGGATTACAAGCTACAAATGTCTGTGTATTGCTTGAATAAACTGTTTTTTCACACAGCAAACAAACTGAGCCATGGTTTAGTTTGATCTGAACTGAAACCACCTCTTCTGTTCCGGTCCGTTGTCTGAGGCACCTTTTACTTGTGCTATTTTGGTTGGGTCCAAATTAAGAAAGCGTAGACGCAACCCAAGACCTGTCACAGTCAAGGAGGTCTCCAAAGAAACAAATTGGAGATTAGAATGAATCACCCTCCAGGACAAACAAACCAGCAATTAGATCAAGAAGTTTCAGAACAAAAAAAGGTTATTAGGAGAGCTGTTTAGTAGCTGGTGCACACAGCACCACACACCTTCAACCACTGCAACTCTATAGACTTTTATTTGGCATATATTGTCAGCTTATGGGTTACTTCCGTACTAGAATGTGATCCATCAGGGCAGAACGATCAAAATCAGAACATCTCAAATGAACAACATAAGAACTTTTAATCACAAGGCTCATCAAACCTTAGACTGTAAAGGGAATGAGATGGTTTCAGGCTTATTATTCTATATTCTACTTATTACACAGAACAGCAAGGAGGCTAAGACAGACCCTTGCAGATTCTTCAGATGTCTTTTAGCTTTGAGACTGCTGCCCGGTCACATAAAAACACAGGGTGGGGCGCATTCATATTGTGTGTACGAGGAGCATGGACCGTAAATAGAAATAGCTTGGCTTGAGGGCAGGCAGATTAAAATAGAGCAAAGAGTCAACTGAATGCTGCTCTCCGAAACTCTGCCAGTTGACTCACATTTGGCTCTGCTGGATTTAGGTCTAGTAACCAGTGCACATTGGGTTCATGACTTGGGCTGCTAGAGACATGACTCTGCTGAATGTTTAAAGCTGTTATATGGTAAAATATTGCATTGCATTAGAGCTTCCTGATCCTGGATCAGTTTTCCTGACGAATGGCAACAAACAATTGAACTTGGTGCTGACCGCTGTGCCTCACACATGGACTCGTTAGTCATCTCCAACAAGACAAAAGTGGGACTCGACACTGAAAAGGACCCTCTGCCACTCCAACAGAGACCAACTCCAGGACCGTCTGGCACGACACCACTGCAGACGTAAACTGCAGTTAGTTGATTCCTTCTGCTTTTTCTGCGCAGCTTGGCTTCCCCTGTTAGATGTCTATATTTTGTCCATTAGCCCTGATCCAGCTACCTTCGTCAGGCTCCTCTACACTCGGTCACCTCCTTGCTTTATAAAGTACGGACAGGCATGATTTTGGTGGGCAGCATCATGGTCACACAAAGTAAGCCCCTCTGACGCAATTAAATTTAAAATCATTCATTTCTGACAGTCACTCATCTTCATGCTTCAGTTCACTCCCCCTTAACTGTCTGCACTCCAGTTTTCTCTGGGTTTTCTCTGGATTGTGACATTGTGTAATTAGATTTTTCAACAAACTACCAGTGTAACGGTGACTGATTGGTTGAATGCAGTGACTGACAGTAATTGAATGTGAATGGAATGCACTCTGTCCTCTATGGAGTCAACAAAGGTCAAAATATTTTGAGCTTGTCAAGCAATAATCACAGATGTACCAAAATATGTAGCTGCGTTTGAGTAACTGCATACACACAAAATCCAGCACAAATGAACTGGAATGTGCAAATTTGAAACAAATGAAACAAATAATAATTTAAATTCACAAATGAACATATTTGAATACATACAAATCATTTTAAATGTATAAAAAAGACACTCTTTTTGCAGTTACGAATTTTGACCCCTGGCGGCTAATTGATGGGCCAGTAGGAAAGCTTTACCTACTGCAAGTTTTATTTACCCAATCACAGCACAGATTTGTTGATGTCAGTCAAATTTGGCACATTGTTGGAACATGCCCACAGTGCTCCATCATGATGCTTCCAGTGAGAGATGCGACAGAATGGCAGGGTATAATGAACTTTTGACTAAAAGAAACATTAACCAGCGTTATTTACTCGCCTGGCTTTCTGTTGCTTCAAAATGTGCAACTGCAGAAAGAGTTTCACACAAGCAGCAGAAACATTCACAACATTAGATTTACAAATGCTAATCTTTCCAACCCATTTGAAAATAATTTTTATACATTCAGATTTGATGATGATGATGATGATGATGATGATGATGATGATGATGATGATGATGATGATGATGATGATGATGATGATTATTATTATTATTATTATTATTATTATTATTATTATTATTATTATTATTATTATTATTATTATTATTATTATTATTATTATATGTTTTAAATTTGCACATTCCAGTTCATTTGTGGATTTTATGTGTATGCAGTTGCTCAAATGCAGCTACAAATTTCAGTACATTTGTGACTGTTGGTTTACAAGTTCAAAATATTTTTGACCATTTATTTGACTCCATAGTCCTCACCAGGACAGTTTAATCAGCATGATTAAATTTCTGTGTAGTACTGTCCCCACAGGCCTGCAGGTTTCAGCTCTATCCCTACACCCTGACCACTACTCTGTACTCTGATCTGTCAATAGATCTGCAAAGGCTATCATTCTGTAGTTGGCGACATGCCCATATTCAGCTTGGAGTATAAGCAGTTTTTCACAATGGGACAAATGAATGTCCGTGTCATATTGTGGAGACTGCACAACCAATTGTGGTTCTTCTTTTATCACACTGGAACAACAGAATTTGCTTTGCAACATATTAAACACACTAAAAAACTCTAAGCTCATTTTAGTAAGATGCAAAATCTCAACTCAAAACTCTGCCCCTGACGTAGAACAAAAACAATTGCTTCAGAGAACAACCAATTAGAATAACCAGTAGGTGGAGTTTTCTGCTCCTCAGAGCTGTGTATGTGGACGCATTGCAAAAAAAGCTGTGCAATTCAGTTGAGATTTTGTTCTTTTTAAGGAATTCTTTTCACTGGTTTCTCAAAAACTGCATGGATAACTAGACAGGCTCTAAGGCAGCATTCCACAGCTTCTATCCAATCCAATGTTTCCATGCGACAATGTCACACTAAGAGTCACGTCTTCAATTTCATTATATGAACACAGCTTAAATGCTCATGTTCAGTAGCAAAGTTAGCTTTAGTGTTTTCCTGCACAACAATAAATAACACTGAAACACTGCTTTCAAGGCTACCTGGATAGTTTATTCAGGCAGAAGAGAAACCCAACACCACATGAAATAATTTCTTAAAACAAACAAGAAAATCTCCAACTGAGCTTTCATTCACATGTAAAGCTCTTAGGAGCAGAGAAACATTTATAATGCACTGCCTACTGGTTATTTTAATTGGTAATTCTATGAACCATTTGTGATTGTTCTGCCTCAGAGGCAGAGCTGCCTCCAAAACCACCTAGAAAAGTGTTTTTGCACACAAGCATTGCACAAATGCAGTGTCACTTCTAAATGAGTCCAGACTCGTTTTTCTTCAGCTTTAATAAATAGCACATCTTATCTTAACCATGAAGCTATGTTTTTTATACACTCAGATGTCTCACAATCGGTGTCAGCTGATGCTCTGCATTAAGCCACTCAAATTGGATTGGGGGCAGAATAACTAGATCAGGACTCATTTTAACATATCTGCACCCTAATTGCAAATGTTATTTCAGTTATTTATATGGAATCAAGGAACCCATTTAAACCAGGGTTTTTGAACTTTCACCATGTAAAATCATACAGTCAGTGTTTTCCACAGCAAGAACGTGTTCCTACCTCACCAGCTTTGGACGCCATTTATCATTCAGTGTGAGCTTTTGCATCCAAGAGTATTTTCAGGCGTATTGGCTTTCAGTTTCTGACCACAAAAGCACACGACTGCACAATTTACTTCCAGCCTGATTTACAACCACAGAGACGTGGTGAAACGTGGCTTAACTCCTCCAAACCGAAGCCATGCTAAGGCATAATATATCACATATTTTGGAGTGGAACATTCTTTAACAGACATCTATCATGACTAATTCCAGGTTTCACATCTCTAGTGACTTTCTGCAGGTCTGTGCTTCTCTGGCTCCTGTCACTTTTCTGGACGTGTGAGGAGTGTTATATACACCACAGTTGCATAGAGCCTAATGGTGCAGAAGTGTTAGAAACAGTCTAGACTACATGGTTCAAGGTGCTACAAAAGCTACTTTTTTCAGCAATGCTATGAAAGAACCAGCTTTTGGTTTAAATATTCTATTTTTAAGAGATCTATGAGTGTGAAGAACCGTTAGAACCGTTAACCTTTAGTTTTTGTAGTTTGACATACTTTTATTTGCCCAAAAAGAAGAAAAGTATTTATAGGAGACAGTCACACATGCCAGATATTGTTGTTTTCAAGAGATCCTAGGCTTTTCAAGTTAGAAATGTAAACATCAACAGAATTAGTATATGTTTGAATATGTTTTGATCACAAATTGCCTTCCACATTTTTTTTTTTTTTTTGGTCACAAGAACTAACATATGTCTGTCTGTCTGTCTGTCTGTGTTTTTGTGTGTGTGAGCAAAGAAAGAGAGCAAACAGTTCCTCCCTCCTAATTTTCCTTTATAACCCAATATCTGGCTTAGTAATGTGATTAGTCCCATCCCCTCACTGATCAGTCAGTCTGCATGCAGGTCAAGCATGTACCCGTGGACAGAGCAGTAAACATGCACTGAAAGACTCCTGTGGGATTTAAACTGAGATTTAATTCCGTTGCAACCAAGGGAATTCTAGATGTTTTCCAAGATGGATTACTGATAATTCATCACACAGTGATGAGTGCTGATGCTGAGATCTGTAGCGTAGGAAATGGCATGTAACTGCCCACAAAGTGTGGATCACAGGTTAATGGCTTGGTTTGATGTAAAGTTTGAAGGATCTTCACGCACACACATTTTTCTTTAACAAAAACTGTTCTTCAGGGACAATGGTAATGTTTAAAGAACATTTTATAGCCTTTTCATTTTTAAGTGCATGTAAAATGCTTAGTTTGCTTAAATAAAAATATTGCTACTAGATTTGAACTTCCATAGTGTAAGTGTTTGAGTTTAATAGAAGCAATGTCCCGATTTGATCCAGCGTATTGGGATCAGGGCTGATCCTGGCATATTTTAATGGATTGGGTTTCGGCTGTTTTAGTCCCAATCCAGTGTTCAGAAAAATATCTGTTGTCTGCAAGGTGCCTTTAACAGACATTGCTGAGTGTCAGTCTCTTATTTAATTATTATATTTTTACTGATTGTTAGACTGAAATGATTATTTATATAAAAATTCCCTAAATGAAACACAGACCTCAGAAAAATGAATTAGTGTGATGCACAAAATATATATATATATATATATATATAATATATTGCAAGCATGAGGCAGTATTTCTCATGTATTTCTCCCATATTATCGCTTGCGCCTTCTGTTGATCAAAAAGCTTGCTGTTTGCAGGTCCGCCTGTCCCATGTCCGGGTGAAGTACCTGTTCCTGACGTGGCTGACCGTGTTTGTGGGCAGTTGGGTGGTGTATGTACAGTACTCCTCTTACACAGAGCTGTGCCGGGGACGAGAATGCCAGCACAACATTGTGAGTTTCATTTCCCCTTACATATACTGTTATTACCAACCAGGAACACCTCGCAGGGCCTGCCTGATGTTTTGGAAATTCTCTCACCTAATCTGACCCTAGCCATCACACTCCGACCAATTGAAAAAAGCCACTGTTGATGGAGATAATTAGTGTTTCTCAAGTCATGTCCTAATGTTCTGTTTCAGTTTTGCAGATAACATTTCTTCTCCTCCCTCACTCTGCTCTTAGGTCCTCCTCTAGTCCTCTTCGCTCCGCCCCCTCCATTCACACTCTACGTACACACTATGGACAGGGTGTAAGGCTTAGTTTGTAAGAAGCAATAAAAATCACGTTTTAATTTGAATTTTTTGAGGTTATATCCTGCTGATGGTCGTAGAGTCGCGTGTGCGTTGTAATATTTACAAGTGAAATGCTTTCCTAACTGTCCTAAACCTTCTTTACAGTGTGATCAATACAGAAAGGGTGTGATCGATGGCTCTGCTTGCAGTAGTCTGTGTGAAAAAGGCTCGCTCTATTTTGGGAGGTGTCTGTCCAGCAAGCCAAACAATCAGGTGAGTGTCCTCAATGTCTTTTCAGTTAGAATGATTAACTTTGGCCATGTGGTGGCCAAGTCATGAGTTTAAGGGAACTGAACAATTTTTTTTATCCCTAAGAAGCAAGTACTGAGCATGTCAAGAATGAATGGCATTTAATAAACCTTTCATTAAATCCTTTAATTAATCCTTCATAAATCCTTCATTTATATTACGTTAATACATAATATTTGGGTCCCCCGTTCAGAATACATGTATTGTTGTTGTTGTTGTTGTTAGTGTAAATTGATAAGAAATAAATACCAACAAGTAATATATTTATTTTTTGTTTACTTTGGGTATTTCACCACAGCATGACGAAAGTAAATCCTAAAACTATATGAATAAATATCCAAAAAGTAAACATATGACCACGAATGAAAGTTTAACATTTAAAAGATGTACAAAATGTACATGGAAAATATTTCCTGCATTACAGATATAAAAGAAACAAGAAGTAAAAATTCAGTAAAATAGATTTTATAGATTTAATATAAAATCAAGATGGCAATGGTGGTGGTTGGGGGGGTTGGGCGTTGTGTTTGTGTGTAACAAGACATCAGCAGCAGTGTCTGGTTAACATGAGTCCAAACTTAGACACAACATCCAGGCCTTGAGCATCAGCGCATTTTAAGTGTCTTAAAGTTTCTGAAAAGATGAAGGAGAAGAAATGGAAGTTCGGGAAAGGTTCTGTCCTGCATATGATTACTGCTTGTAGAGCAGGTGTGCGCTGGCCATCTGAGAGATGGCAGGACAGCGAAGAAGCTCCACTGTCTCACTTGGTCACGTTCAGCATGCAGTCTAAAATTAGTATTAAAGTATCACTAAATATCCCTACATTTTTCAGCAATAAGTTAGAAAAAGAACATACATTGGTTAAACAGTTAACAGCAGGAATGTTATAAATAAAGTCACATTCTCTACAGAGAATATTTTCTGTATACCTCTACTGTACTCTTGGCTTTCACTCTCACCCGCAAAGATTTTCTGTTTACTCCAGCCTTTTTTTTTTTACCAGCACGAACAAGTCCTTTATTGTGCCCTCATGATTAAGGCAACCCGTCTCAGTGATTTTTGGACAGGTGCTGCAGCTTTTTCTTTGTGTTGTCAATTTTCTCGTCAAAAACAAATGCAAGTAAGTATCAAATAGCTCTAAGTATCTAATTATAGGTGGAAAACTAGGGAATCGACAACCTCTGACATTAAAGAAATAGATTTCTGAAACAAATTTGCTATCAATCAAGGTGCATAGCTAAAAACATCAGACACCAAACTATAGATCATAAATTAATAAATAAAATAAAATAAATTATTCTTTTATTACTTTATGGGATATTCAGAGTGGTGAAGAAAACATTGTGTAGCATTTTCAGCTGAAAATATCAGCGAGAAAATCATTGCTAACTGTACTATGTAACTTGCAAGTGCTTGCAAGAAATAGAAACCAAGAAACCCAAGTCATATATGTGTACAATCCAATAATATTAATCTATTCTTCTCTTTCAGTGTTGGTTCTGTATCTCGCTAGGTCTGGAAACGCCTTTAAAGGTTCTGAGTTGGTGATTGCTCAAAGCGTGAATTACATTTCTTGACAATAGGGGGAGCCCAGGAGCAAAAAAAAAAAAGAAAACAATTCTCGTATAATGCTGCTTGAAGTGGCTACGGTAATCTGTCTCTGTTGGATATGTGTGTGTCAGGTGTACACAGGAAGCTGGGGGGATGTGGATGGAGTGATAAAGTGTCAGCTGGATGACTTGTTACACTATGAGCTGGGAGAGGAGCTGGAGCAGCCAAAGAAGGAGGCTGCACTTTTCGATAAACCAACCCGAGGAACCTCAGTGGAGAAGTTCAAGGAGATGGTCTCCAGCCACCTGAAGGTACAATCACAAGTACATTCACTTTTTGTTCCCCAAATACTTAAACCCTGAATTAAACATCTAAAGATACGATGTGTTGCTTACAGTATACTACATTCTCTGGTCCTTCAAGGGTTCTACCACTGTTGCATGTCAAAGAACCCTTTATACTAAGAGTGTAGTCATTAAAGAGAGTCGGGACATAAGCTCGTCGCAACTCTGAATATTGTTGTCTCGCTCTCTTTAGGCAAAAGTTGGGGAACAAGCCAACCTGTCCAGCTTGGTTGCCCTGATCCTGTCAGTCGCAGACAGCAACAAGGATGGCCGCGTCTCACTTCCAGAGGCCAAATCTGCCTGGGCTTTGCTGCAGCTAAATGAAGTTTTATTAGCCGTGGTTCTGCAGGACCGTGAGCACACCCCAAAGCTGCTGGGCTTCTGCGGTGACCTGTACGTAGTGGAGAGGGTCCCTTATACTCCCTTGTATGGCCTGAGCCTGCCCTGGCCACTGGAGCTGTGGGTCCCTGCAGGTACGAGTAGGCAAAACACCATTCTGTTATCATATTTTTGGTTGGTGGACTGTTCTCAGTCCAGCGATGACACTGAGGGGGTTAAGCACACCAGCAGCACTACTGTGTCTGATCCACTCATAACAATGCAACACACACTAACATGTTGGTGTAACTGCAGTGCATGAATGACCCAACACCCACATAATACCTAGTCGGTGGTGATCTTGTGGGCTCCAGAGAAGTGTTCATAATGTTATGATTGATCAGTAAATTTCATTTTTGTCACACTGACCACATGCTGAAACATTTCCCAGGTTTCCGCCGCAGCATGGACCAGTGGTTCACTCCATCGTGGCCACGGAAGGCCAAAATATCCATCGGCCTGTTGGAGTTAGTGGAGGATGTCTTCCACGGGCCGTTTGGCAGCTTCCTCATGTGCGACATGAGGCCTGGCAGCTTCGGCTACACAGATCGCCATGACCTGCGCTTGGTCGATGGCCGTCTGGTGGTACCAGAGGAGGCCTTCAGGAGGGCCATGAGGCTTCAGCGGTGCCAGGAGGACCAGGACTGTGTGTACGGAGTGGACTGCCGGACCACGTGTAACCGTGCCGAAGGCCGCTGCACGGCCCAGGTGAACCAACCCAACCTGGCCAGAGCCTGCGGGGCGCTGAAGGACTACCTCCTACGGGGGGTACCGACACACCTGCAGGACGAGCTGGAGAAGCAGCTGTACTCCTGCATGGCGCTCAGGGGCTCGGCCGAGCATATGGAGATGGAGCACTCGCTCATCCTCAACAACCTGAAAACACTGCTGTGGAAACAGATCTCGCACACCAAGGACTCCTAATGTTAAAGTTCTGAACTCCTCTAGTGCTGGAGAACCACTGTCCTGCACAGTCTGAAATTTTCTCTGCTTCATGACTCTTAAGTCTTAGTTGGAAAAGTTGATAAAACTTCATAATGTTTACTTAAAATCAAAGGGGAAAAAGAGATGATATGAAAAAGGCACCTGGCCCTGACATTTTATGATGTTTAGACCAGCAAAGGTGGTCTAAAATGATTACATTGTTCACTTTTTGACATTATTTGAATTTGGCAGCTGTCTGAAGAACCCTTGAAGAAACATCATTTTGTGTGTAGGCATTATGAAGTTTAAGGCATTACAAAGGTTGTTTCAAGACCTTGCAAACCTTCACGCTTTCACTGAAAGTGTTCCCGAACTGGAAAATTCCAATCCAAAAAATGGAAATCCTCCCCAGGATCTGGCACAGAATCCCGAGAAGGTCTTTAGTTGGTTGTGTTCTCACTCAGGAGCCCTGTTCTTGTTAAGTTGGATCACACGTGTTTGGAGCAGAGAATATTTGAAACTAAGGTCAGAGGGTTCACAGGACTGGAGCTGTCCTAATGTTGCTTGGCAAGCGAAAGCCTGAAGGATTCCTAGCTCTGGTCCTGGGTAGCGTCCCAGACAGTTTGGTGATTTCCATGCTTCAATTTTACAGTATTTCACAGAGTTAAAGGGGAAACAGTCGGAAAAGTTCACAATGGTGGAGAACGGTACAGACGTCTGAAGAGTTTAACTTAAAGTTTGGAGCAAAGAGGGTGAGCATGCAGCCAGACGCTCATCGTGTTCTTGAACAGCGTGCATAAGGCCAAGTGTAGCACTGTGACACCAGTCCACTGCTCTTTCAGAGGAAAGGTGGTGGGAGTGTTTAAATAGAGATACATTACTACATCTATTGCCAATTGTGTGTATGTGTATATTCGGGGTGTAACGGTATGCAAAAGTCACGGTTGCGTGACAACGTGACAACGCAGTTCGGAACTCACGGTTCAGTGCGACACAACAGGAAGGTACAAAACAACAGGCGAAAACGTAACACCGAACACGATTTTCATTTAAGTTGAACAGACACTTGTGTGAGTTACAGTTCTGTTCTATCTAGTGCCATAAAGTCATCTCTGAGGTATTGCTGCTACACCTGTAGTGTTCATTAAAAAGTGAAGTGTAAACCTTACCATGTTCATTGTTTCCACAGTCGACTGCCGATACATCCACATCCAATGCGCCATGACTTAGAAGTTAGATGATTGGAGAAATACTTTCCGTCATGTCAAATCCAAAGTGAGGTGAGAACAGTGAAAGATAAATACGAGTGTCTGAGATACTCATGATCTACACATGGCAGAGGGTGATGGAAAGAGGCAGTGGGGACAAACAAGACTACAGTTATGGTAGCAGTACTCCTTAAACACTACGGTTCTTATTTGTCTCGAAAGCATCATATTTACTAGTGGGGAAATTTTTCGATGTGGCTCAAAGTTGGGGGCGGGTCAGAAACACAACGAAATATTGGCTGCCGGTATGGATACTGTTCCTGCAGTAGATAGATCTGCATCTTTTGTGATTTTACCAAAATGACGTACAGTTTGTGTTGTTGCTTAATAACACAATACCATCATTTTATACTACAATCACTTGCAGATTAAAGAAAACAGTAAAAGTAATGTTCTAGGCTATGTGATGAAATGTTTAAGGGGATGAAAGCAAAAGTAAAAGCCAGTTTTCTCTTGGCCTCCATTTTTTTGCTGACTTAAAACACTTGAACGTGTTAGAATTACGTCTGAACTAAGTAGAAATGAATGAGGAGGACCTGAAGGCAGCATTACAGCAACTTGATATCAAGGTTTCCGGGTTGCAGTGTATTTATCAAATGACCATGTTTAACCTAATAGCGTGCACAAAACCACTGATTCCCTGTACCATGATGGTTCGAATACATGTACCGTTACACCCCTGGTGTGTGTGTGTGTGTGTGTGTGTGTGTGTGTGTGTGTGTGTGTGTGTGTGTGAAATGAGTGTGCAGCAGGTTCATTTGTATTTGCATTTGTAACATCTGCAGACCAAATGGTGCCATACACAAGTGATCACTGATCATGCTGATTTTTAACACTTCCTTCAAGTCTTGTGAAGGGGAAGTATGAAGCTTTCTTTTCATCCATTCTTGGATGAGAAAACGACGTACAGAATGCTGAATTACGTACTAACCACAAGCTGTGATTGTACAGGTTCTTGTGTTGTTGTTAGAGATGGGGGAACCAGGACTTGCCTGCAGGATTGTCTTTATGCCTTGATGTGCATGTTACCAGTGAATTGTTGGCAATTTGAGGGAGGGGAATATGGTCCAAACAGATCCAGACATTCACACTGCCACATTTAGGGACACCCGACTTGTAGCATTGGCCATTTTATCGGAAACACCACCTGAATAATATGCTGTGTCCAAAAGTTAGTAAACAGCGCCTCTTTAGAATTTTCAGAATTTTTGAGAAAACTTTGTTTGCATTCAGCCTCACAAGAGCATCAGGTTCTAATGATAGGTTATTTAACCAACCTTCTAGAGAACAATTCTGGCGACAGGTTTACAAGAATGGAGAAATACAATGGTGCACCTACACTATATGGGCAAAAGTATTGGGACACCTGCTCATTCATTATTTGTTAGAGATCAAGAGTGTTTAGTTTATAATGTAACTGTCTCTACTGTGCAGGGAAGGCTTTTACCAAATTGTAGAGCATTGCTGTAAGGATTTGATTGCATTCAACAAGAACATTACAGAGATCAGGGTGTTTGAACCCCATCATTCCAGAGAGCACAACCTAATGCTGGGGGGCTTTAAACTTCTCTTGCCCACTCCTGTTGAATTCCCTCTTTACATTTGGATGTCAGGTGTTTCTGATAAAATGGCAATGAGTGAAGGTATATTGTAATTCTAATGAGTTTGTGATTCTAATTAACTGGAAACTCTAATATAGTTGCTGTTTGTATGGTCACCCCTGTTGGTCTGTCAGGCTCGTGTGCTGGTGCTGAAATTTGTACAATTTCCAGTGCAAACTGCCTGCATTGAGACACAAATTCTACATGCTGGAAGGACAAACAGACCGTCTGATTTCATGATTTCAGTTCTGTGACTGGATATGATGTACCATTTTCACAGACCATGTTTTGTATTTACAGTTCTGTCAGTCATCCAATTCAATATTTGTGCAATCATTAGATACAGTCCATTGCTGAAGTTCATCGCTGCTGTTTGAGGATGAAATGAAAATTTATATTTTAAAATGTAAATGCATGACTTTGCACATTAAAATGTTTTGTTGCACTTAACATTTGGTTGTCTGCTGTAGTTTAAAATACTGTTTGTTTTCTCCTTACCATCATTATACTCATCATCTGGACTCGGACTCCATATGGGGTAGCACGAAAAGAACATTTTTCTCACATATTTAAAAATAAATTGAGGGTTTGTTGCATTTTTACTTGAACCAGAATGAAACTACCTTCACCACACTTGGAGGATGTACTCAGGGTAGCTTTTGGTGTACATTTCTGATCTGCTTCTAAATGGTGCTCTATTACAGCCTGAGACACTGATAGAATATAGGTGTGAATTCTGTGACACACAAAATAGAAAGCAAAAAAAACAACTTTGCCCTGCTTCCAAATAGAAGCAACTTATTAATTGATCAAGATCTCACCACTACACTAGTCTGTTGCAGGTTCATATGCCAGGTCATTCTTGCCATCAGCAGCTGGGGTCTGAGAGACTGTCAATCCTCCCGATGAGAAAATCTGATTTTGGCCACTTTATGTGCTCTGCAAATACAGCCATTTCTATGGGGAAAATGAATTGGGGAAGGAAAAAACACCACCCACGGGAAAGACTTTTTTTCTTCACTGCCATCTCATCTAAATTCTGCAGGAAATTCATCACAAAACCATAGATAATAGAAGAACATTATGAAAATGAGAAGACATGGGCTTCAGAAATATTAAACATTCCTAATATATATAGAAATGCTAACGGCCTTGATGTGTACATTTGAAAAGATCACAGGTAAAACAGTCCTTTCCAAATGCTTTATTTGGATAGGGTGCACATTTTCTTTGGAGCAAGTTTAGACCATTTCTCTTCACTCATCATCATCTTCAGCTTTCTGAGCTCTGAGGAAGCTGGCCTTCTTCTGGGCCACACGGTCCTTCCTCTGGGCCAGAGTGAGCTTCTTACGGTTCCACCTGCAAGAAAGAAATTACATTTAAATAACTATCAGTTTTAGAGCTGGAATTTGGATTTGTTGTCTCATTGTGTAGACTACTTTAAAGAATTCTTAAAGAATGGTCATTATGTTTAAGAAAGCATATCCTATTAAAGGTTTTTGTTTAGATGTTTAGTGAAAAGTTTAAACCCGTGTTTACCAGTCAATAATCCTTAAACCCTTCCAGAACACTATAACAAGGTTTTACGAAAAATGAGCACATGTTTGGTGACCCTAAAGCCCACTGTGGAGAAAATGCTGTCGTGGAGTAAATGGTGTTGTTGGAGCACAAACATGAAAGTGGTAAAATGCTGGGTTTACTTGCAGCAACTGTGCAGGAACTACAGTATTCTAGAAACAATTCTGGGAGACAGGTCAGAGGTCATCTTCCTAATAGTAATGATCTTTTAGAAGGAAGGGACACGATGGAATCCCAAAAAAACAAAAAAACAAAAAACAAAAAAAAAAACCCACACACACAACCAACAACAACAGCTACAAACAGATCAAACTAAGACGACTAATTACTGGTTTATACCTAGTGTGGATGCAGATGCAGCACAGTGCCGGATTGTTCATACCTTATGTGCCACTTTCTCTGGCAAGTGTACTTTAAAGGGCCCCACACAAGAGCAGTTTCTATTTATTTATTAAATAAATAAATAAATAAATAAATTATATATATATATATATATTTTTGTTATGGATATGAATGGGAACAACCTGTTATTGTTCCCATTGTTATTTGGAAGAGTACACTAGCTGAGCTTAATGTGTTCTGAATTTAATGTTTGGTTTTTATTGCGTCTTTTTGGGTCTATCGCTGGTCTGTTGGCGAAACGTAAAAAAAAAATCTGTTAAAACTGTGCTCCATAAAAATCTGAGGCACTATTAGGTTCTGAATTTTGCAGTGAACGCTGCATTTGCAATTCAATGAAGGGAAGTCTCCAATGCATACAGCTCACTCCCCACCAAACAGCGCTTTTCACTTCTTTGACATGAGTCTGTGCAAATGGCCACACAAACAATGACCTCAGCAAACTCTTGTACTTCCGTTTCATCAGAATCATCTACGTAACACAAGGCACACACATTTTGTCTGTGCAGCGCAGTTCAGCAGGCTGAAGTTATGTACTGTATGATCCCTTCTCGTTTAGTGTAAAGCGTTTGATTTTTCTCCTTTCAGCAGGAAGTGCGAGAAACACAGTCTGTTATAATCCGACTTTAAAAAGTCGTGTCCAAGGCTTGAGCTGTTGCAGCTTTAATGAGAACTCACCTCTTCTTCTTGATCTCCCTCTGAGGCTTCTTCTCATGGACTGGATTCTCACGAATGGCAGCATGAGCCTTCTTGTACATTCCTTCCACCTGCAACATTCACAATTACAATCAGCGACTGGGTGAGGATGCACACAGCCCAGCTGTAGGTCAAGGTCAGTGCCTGTGGGTGTTTCGATGAATCAGGGTATTCACATAATCCATCAATGCCACTTAATGATCTTTAATCTTAAAATATCCCTCATAAAAACAAAGTCCACTTAAAGTGTGCCATTTTGGATCCACTACTTTCTACTAAACCACTGCTAAAATAATTAAACATACTAATTTACACTTAATAGAATCCAGTCTACCAGTCATATGTTACTTTCTCCACTCTTCTAATAGAGTTTAAGAATATTAGTCTGAGCTGCCATCTGAAGAGTTTATGCTGGGCAGTCAACGTGCTCAGTGAAAAACACCAGGTCTCCAGCTCCAATACCACTAACAGATGCCTGTGCCAACTAGCACTGCACTGGGGGTGACATGGGGTGAGTGCGCCATCTACCCACCCAGAGAGAGCATGACCAATTTTGCTCTCTGACACCCATAGCAAGCTGCATGACTCAGGATTTGAACCTGTGACTCTCTGATCATAGTGCTAGCACTTTGTTATAACCCAATGGATGGAAATGAAGACATCCTGCAAATGAAATGTCCTCCAAACTCAGACCGCAGAAAGAAAAAATAGTAATGTTCATAAAAATGTAGACCATGAGGCCTGAAGGAATACCTGCTTTTGATTTATTTGTAATCCAAGAGCAGGTCTGCTTGTTTTTAGGGAACCAATTAAAAATAAAGTAAAAAATAAACACCTTATGAAGAGTTTGTTACATTCATCTACTTTGGCAAATGAAAACCTCATACTGTCAAAAACCATGTTTCATCATGTTCCCTTTTTTATTTATCATGAATGTGGCACTTGTTTATCAAATCAAAATGTTCCACAATAATCTGGACTTTAACCTTCAACAAAATTCAACAGAAAAAGAGGGATTGATTACCGAATCAGGAGTGACTCCGTTCTTTATGAATCGAGAGAACTGCTTCTTGTAAGCATCCTCGTCCTCTTCCATCAGGTGGTTCATGTACTCGGAAATATTCACACCCATGATGTGCTTCCTGTGAACCTCAGCACTGAATTCTTTGCTTTCCGTGTCGTAGCCTGGGAACCTCTTGGCACTGAGGAAGACAGACAGGTCATCAGGGTCAAGCACAGGAACTGGCAGAGCTTAACAGCAAGAAGCAAAGATTATACAGTTGAGGTAGAATGGACAGATTTACAAAACACACTGTTTTAGCTTCCTTTTTCCACAACAGCCAGTGAAGAACATTGTTTTTTGCTTTCATTCTTTGTACCTTTTCTAATCATTGATTGTTGTCACCCAAGTCGTGGAGAATGAATATCTGATCTGAAGGACATAATGAAAAGTTTGAGCTGATGTTTTAACACTGGTAAATAATCTCTGACCTCCTTAACAGCTGCTTTATGAAGGTGCTTGTTCAGTTGTGTGATTGTGAAGTGTTGAAGCAGGCCAGTGCGGTTTCCTTTGGTCACTTTGTCTGCTGTGTTTACATTTCGTCGCTTTTTGTCTGGTATTGCCATCAATAAAGCCAAAATGGGTTTTTCTTAGATCCACGCTGCTGGTGTTTGCTCTGTCTAGTTTGCGTAAAGCAGCAGCATGGTCACAACTTCACATGCAGTAGTGTGTTCTTAAAGGAACATTAAATGAATGCTTGCAGTGTGGATATTAACAAAGTGTAATTTTTCAATTAACTGCCCAAATTAAACTGTCATTTTATACCCATTACATTTAAAATGACATATTTCAAGCTTCTTTGTTTTAAAGTTGAATTGAATTAAAATGTTCTAATATTTCAAGATTGTGGATTTCTGGATTGCAAGAGCTGTAAGCCATACTGATAGACAGTAAAACAAAAAGTCAATTTACATGTAAGGAAAATAAAATGAGTACCTTTTTAAATGAAATTGTGATCACAAATGAGCTTTTTAATGAGTTCATTCATGTTTCATTTTTTTAAGAATCAGAAATCTAGACTCAAATTCAGGTTTGACTGAACAAATCAGCGTCACACTAAAAAAAATCTTGAAAAGCTTGAAATCTTTCACTTTAAATGTAATGAATATAAAACATGAATGGTGAAACACTATGATATGTGAATGTAATGTGATGAAATTAAAACACCCTACAAAACATTTAGTCTTAATTTCTTCTTTATACACACAAAGTTGTGTTGATGCCTCAAAAGCTCTATTTAAAGCCCCTACAATGTATGGTAGGGCTTCCAACTGACATTCAGCAGGATAATGCTCACCCACACAGGAAGAGTTTCCCCGGAATCTCTCAGCCAGATTGCAATACTAAATTGCCCTGCCATGTTGCTTGATTTATTGCCTACTGAGCATTTATGAAATGAGCAGGGACGCCTACAGTAGGCTTTCATGCCCAACTGCATCTCTTTTTGTGTCCACGCTAGAGGTGGGGCAACAAGGTACTAGATTCTCCTTTACATTGTACAGTCATAAACAGAATTATTATATTCACAATAACTCATTCTTGGTGCATTATTTTTTGTCAAGACAGAAGCATATATATATATATATATATATATATATATATATATATATATATATAAAAAAAATCAGTCTAGTATAAGCCAAGCATTAAAACTACCGGCTTTCCTAATTTTAGTTCTTCAGAGATTTCATCAGAAATCTGATGCATGTTTTTCCACACTGCCACCATTCAATGAACCCTAAAAACATGGACTGCTCTGTTTTATTACCATCTCCGTGTAAGAAATGGCAAAATGAAGCTTCTCTCAGCCCCGTCTTGAATATGAGTTACATCAACTTTGCAAATGAAGAACAAATGCTCAGGTTAACAGGCTCATCATCGAGAAGCAAGGCTGTGCCATTAACATGCTTACATTAGAGCTGCTAACCGAGTTTTCTGACTCTACTGGTAATTGCAATTAGTAGGAAAACCATCAGCAATTCACAGTACTTCAGTCAACTGGCTAAAGCCTTTTTTGATTTTGAAACATGTGCCAAGTATTTGGTTGTACTGGCATTGATAAATCAATAAAAAGGTATCCACTGGGACCAGTGGTCCTGGAATCACTTAATTGTAAACAAAACCCAGTACTATTTACACTCTCCTCTTACCTGTGTGGAATGGACAGTCCTCCATCCACTGCTCCTTTGAGGGCTCCGAAAACTTTGTTTCCGGTGGTGGTTCTGGTGAGGCCAGCATCCAGATAGCAGGTAAACACTCCTGGCTGGCCATCAACACTCTCCACATTAAACTCATCACCAGTCACCTCCACCTGGCCCTCGTACACCTTATCCAGACCAAACTTATTCAGCAGCTGCAGAAAACAACAATATTGTTACGATCTGGAATCTCTCACCTCAAAGTGATTCAGTTTAAATGTCACATTGATTGCTTCATTATTTTACTATATACATAATTTACTTATACTTATATAATTATAAATACATTTATTCTTAACATACATCAACACATTTAGATCCATTTTTACCCCACAACAATTAAACTGGTCCAGGTCACCAACCCTGCTCCTGGACATCCACCTTTCTGCAGACTTGATTCAACCCTAAGCCACTCCAACTGATTGAACTAATTACTGCCTTCAGACGTTCTCGATTGGCTGAATCCAAAGTGTTACATTTGGAATTGCAGGAAAGTAGAATAAGGGCACCAATGATTGGCCAGTCCAATTTTGCCCACTTGGGAGTAATGCCTACTTCCCCTCATTTCCTTACCAAATTGATTTGAGTAAACTGGGAATTCCTTAGTAATTCCTTGCAATTTCCTCCAATCAATTGGCAAAGGGAGAGAGAAATCAAACAAGACCCAAAAGTGGCAGATATTTGGACCAGCCAAGGATGGGGACCTGACGCTTGCTCAGGACACTAGTCAATCCCAAAACCCCTGCATTGAAATAGGTTTGTGTGTGTTCCTGTACACAGTAGATTGTAAGAATTACCCTTCGTGCCATCAGCAGACCAGTGCAGTAGGCAGCGGCATAGTTGGTCAACCCCACAGTGACGCCGTATTTTGGCAACTCGTGAGAGTAAGCAGCGCAGACGATCACGTCGCCCTCAATCTTGGCATACGCGATCTGGAGAAAAGCAGAACATATTCAGTTTAACAACACAGTACATTGGGTTTAATTACACAGTGAAGAGGGCACTTCAGCACATTTAATATCCGATTGTCTACGACTAATAATCATAATAATAACACAAATATTGGACTCAAACGCGGTCAGTGGCAGTGATGCCATCTACACTCATAAAAACAAAGGTGCTATAAATGGTTCTTTGAGCGAGAGGCCAAAGAGGTCATTTCAACCAAAACAAGTCTTTTTTGAACTGGTTCTGTTCAGGCTCAATAGAACCTTGGTGTTTATTAGGAAACCATCCCACATTTACACCATTTTTAGTGGAACAGAGGATGTGTCACAGAATATGTAATGAAGATGACGCTGCCCAGCGTCAGTAGTAGGAATTCTTCCCTGGACAGCAGAGAGAGTTACACCAACAAAAGCACAATAAGCTCTCCAATATCCTTGTTCCTAAAATACCCCGGCACACCAGACAGTGCTGCTGCCACACCTGGGTGATCTGATTAAGACATATCACTATATCTTTCACACTCACTGCGTGAAGAAACAGAACTGACACCAGTTCGGTCTGAAATTGATTTAAAGATTAATTTCTTTCAGACGAACCATAGTTTGGGATAAACTAGAAGCAAAGCCAAATGCAGCCATGAATGTACAGGCTGATGTCAAGTGTACTACACCCATTTCTTCTCAATTACTTCCCTGAACAGCTTTGACTTTAATTATCCTGTTTTACTCGTTTTCAAATCAGAGTTAAAGCACCTAAACAGTTCTTAAAACGTGCTTTGTAAAGAAATCTAGCATAAGGGCACCCATCATCAGCCGGTCCAAATAATCCCCAATATTGGAAACGTGGTAGTAGGGCCTGATTCTTCTCCTTTCCTTAGCAAATCAGTTTGAGTAAGCTGGGAATTCCTTGGAATTTGCCCCAATTGATTGCTCAAGGAAGAGAGAGGAACTGAGCCCCTGAAATGGCTGCTATTTGGACTGGCCAGCATGGGGGAACCTGGTGCTAACTCCTCACATTTCATTAATACCAACAGCAGTGTGGAGTACACCTGCACAGTCCAGAGTCACATGAACTTACCTGGCAAACAATATCCCTGTTGGAGAATCTAACAATCATTCTGTACTTGGGTGTGTTGTACTTGTTCTTATCCTGGATGACAAGACGTTTGCGAGCGAAGTAGTCGGTCTTACCCTCTGAAGAAATCACACAAACACACACCAAGAGCATATCAATTAAATCAGCTTACACTGAATGTAGACCAGTAAAAAAAAAACTCCTCAGATTCCAAGAATCGGGACAGTGCTGCGTACCTCGCCTCCTTCTGAATTTGACCTGGTACCTCTTGAAGTACGCCTTGTTCTTCACTACTTTGACAAACCCCTGGAAAAAAAATGGTGTGTGAGAATGGAAACACACAATTATTTCAACTCAAATGAGTACAGATTTATATTGTTATAAACAGTATCAGTCGCACAGATGTGTGAAAACTACAGCTGATCAGTGCTGATGTATTTACTGAACCGCAGAAGAGCAAAGTGTTTACACACACAGCGTAAAGGCACCCATGAACTGCCGCTCCAATAGTTCCCCAATTCCGGCCACTCAAGTAACAACTAATTCCCCTCATTTCCTTAGCCAATCGATTTAAGTAAATTGGGAATTCCTTGCCATTTACTCCAATCGATTGGAAAAGGGAGAAAGGGGAACTGAAAAAGACCCCAAAGTGCCTGATATCTGGACCAGCTGATGATGGGGACCTGACGCTAGACTATGTCCAAATGTCTGCGGACACCTTCTAATGAATGCATTCAGCTACTTTATGCTGCAGCCATTGCTGACACAGATGTGCAAATGCACACAGAGCTGATCTAGTCCCTGTACAAGAGTACTGAACAGAGTGCAGAGTGCAGAACAGGTCTCTAGAGCAGATACACGTGAACCTACTGGCATAGAATAGAGGGGTACAAAGCTCCCAACACGTGGAGCAATGGAACCGCATTCTCTGGAATGATCGTGCTCCATCCTCACTGGTATCAGGCCCTTCTCATCAGCCGGACAAAGTATCTGCCACTTTGGGTTCAATTCCACTCTCTCCCTTTGCCAAATGGTTATAGGAAAATCCAAGGACTTTCCAATTTACTCAAATCAGCAGGGTAAGAAAATTAGGGGAACTACTGTGTGTTATGTTAGGTGAGGTGACTGAATGCAACCAGAACCTCACAGCAATGCTCCAACATCTAATAGAAAGCCCTTCTAGGACAAGAGAGACATTTACTCCAACAGAAACAGGATTAACTCTTAATCATTGATTTTGGAAGAAATAGTCACTCATGTATAAACAGACAAAAACTTCTCATTCCCCCTTAAACAGCACCACTAACACTTCTCATTCCCCCTTAAACAGCACCACTAACACTTCTCATTCCCCCTTAAACAGCACCACTAACACTTCCCATTCCCCCTTAAACAGCACCACTAACACTTCTCATTCCCCCTTAAACAGCACCACTAACACTTCCCATTCCCCCTTAAACAGCACCACTAACACTTCTCATTCCACCTTACACTATCCAAAGTGAACTTTTACTCAGTGACGTAATGCTGTGAAACACGTGCGTTACATTAATGAGCTCATTAAACAGGGGCTCGAGCCCCGTGCGGACAGTGCGCGCACCCGGCCGAGCGGGTAAGTTTGGTACAATCTACCACCATCCTACCACCCAGAGCTCGCGCCGCGCTCCCCACCGCGCGGAGGGGCAGCCAGGGGTGCGCTGGGGTGTTTGGAGGTGTTCTGTTGTTTATTTACTGACCATGTCCGGCTCGTTAGTTCTCCTGATCAGGAGGAGAAGCCCTGAGACTCCGATACTGCTCCCGCTGCACTGAGAAAAGGAAAGGGCGCAGCGCACGCGCCAGGAAATACAGCAGCTCCGACAGCGCCCCCAGAGGCGCGGAGGTCCCTGCTTGTTTGGGTGACAGCTTTCTAGAACGAGTCCTCTTAATCAGCTTAATGATACAAAGAGCATTTCTGTTCTTAGATGTATTTATACACTTAATAAATCAATTTATTATTTACATTAGTTTGAATATGATTTATGCACACTAGATTATATTAATTATTAAAAACGGTATGTTTGAATATATGTTGCATATAATCTAAACACATTTTACACATTCTTATTCTTTGGTTGTGTGCATTAGCTTATGTTAGATATTATATATAGATATAAATATCAACTTACACTTTTGCTTACTATGCATTATTATTATTATTATTATTATTATTATTATTATTAATAATAATAACAACAATAATAATAATAATAATAACAATAACATTAATAATAAAAATGTTCTGCAACATATATAACATAATGTAGTATATATATATATACTTATTATATAATATATATATATATATTATTACTAATATCATTATATATATATTTATATATATAACATTCTATTATTGTTCAAAACAATTTTTTTAATATATCAACTTATTTGTGGAGCAGCTGTGGCCTGGTTAGGGAACCATCCTTGTGACGCCAGTTCAAATCACCGAAATGAGTGCCTTGAGCAAGGCAATGAACTTCCCAGCTGCTCCCCGGGCACTGAGGATAGGGCTGCCCACCACTCTGGGCACGGGTGCTCACTGACCCTGGTGTGTGAATTCACTACTGTGGATGGGTAAAATGCAGAGTATAATTACTATTACAGTAATTACAGTATAATTACTATTACTTATTTACTTTTGCACATTCTTTTTTCTATTTATGGTGTACATTAGTACAGTTCTCTCAAAGTCAAGACATTGGTGCTTTGTTTTGCACTGGAGCTAATGTTTTTAAAATTGTTTGGTATTATCTTCCATTAACTTTGGTCATATTCTTCATTAACTTCTCCAGCATCTCTAATACAAAAATATCCAGAGTGACTTACAAGACATTACAGAGGTGGGCCAGAGTAGAGTCAGGAGTCTTGCCCAAGGACTCTTTAATAGTGTCGCACATGTGGTGTTATCTGTTGTGCCACACCAACCTCTTAACTCATAACCATAACCATATGACACACACAAACAGAGCCGTAACGGTGCCCTCTCACTTCTCTAAAACAATGTGGCAACTCGCCATAGGAACGGTTCCACCCTGCTGTTGCTGTAATACAGTCTCAGTGCAGTTTAGCGACGCTTCCTTTCCCACATTCATGACTTCTCTAATCATCTACACTATTCAACCAATCACCTCAGTTGCCGTAGGCCGGGTTTAAAGTGTCCCTTCACTAAGTTAACCCTTCTCTGAACATGCAGACAAACTTTGTCCTAGATAAACATTAGCTGAAGGATGGATCGTAAGGTCTAAGAGAAGTGGCAAAGGGAAGTTTATTCAGGTGACTAAACAGTCACTGTTTCTGAAAGTCATTGGCTGAGGCAGTCTTGCAAAAGAACTTTGACCAGGCTATGATGCTGAATGAACAACATGTGATTTCCAAATAGCCTTCCTTTCTCTTACAGACGTGAGAGCAAGATGTTGATCCAGACTTAATTGTAGTCTGCAAAAACCAAGCGAAGATTTCCAAGATGTTTCAGCCCCTGTTTGATCAGTAGTGCACTGGTAAGTCTACCACTTTATTCCAACACTTTTAACCTAAATTGCTTCAAAAAGTGTAGATGCAAGTTGCAAAGTCAGGATGCAAGATTCCTGAGTATCCAAAACTTCATCTGAAGATCTTGAAGACTTTTAATGGAGTACTTTCTTTGCTGCACTAAAAGCCTATATACTCTTTAACACTATAACTGGAGATCGACACTTTGTGGGCAGTTATTTGCTATTTCTAGGATTTATATATCAGGGTAACACACAAGCGACACACTAAAAGACCCTCCATGGTGGTCATCATTGAATGATTCTTTCCCACTGAATTAAATCCCAGTTTAAATGCCAAAGGAGCTTCCAGTGCATGTTTACAGCTCTGTTCACAGGGGGCGGGGCTTATGAGGTGACTGACCTAGATATTGGGTTATAGAAGACAATGAGAAGGAAGGGCCTCTGTTTGCTCTTTTTTTTAATCCTGAGAAGGATTCCAACAAGATGTATGTTGGAAATGCACCTTCCAATTAAAGATGCATGCTGTCACACAAGGGAAGGCCTACAGAACCTTCACTTGAGGTAAAGATTCTTTACAAGTTTCAAGGTTCTTCACATTTGCGCAACTCCAATGGTTCTTTCATGGCAACTAGCATTTTTAGGATTGTATGCCTTTTTAATTTAAATCAATCTGTCTTGCTAATTGTACGCCCACGGATCAGATTATTGGTGGGGACAATTCAATAATTGCTGGATATTGTGGGAACATTTCACCTCCGTCCATGCTAAATCTACGCCCTTGCTTAAAAGCAAAAAAATAAATAAAAATGTAGGTCCAAGTAATTTTTAGATCAAGACATGATCAAGTTCATACAAATATTAAAATTCTCTTAATATCTCAAAGGAAGGCAAATTTAAGTGTCCCTGGATGTCCTGAAAATAATATCTGCCATGTGTGACTGTGACCTATAAATACTGTTTGAATTGTTTGGCTACAAAAACTACAAAAACATCACACAGATTTGGTGTAGGGTTCCAAAGGTTAAGGGGACCCTGATTGTAAAGGCATGTAAGCTTCACCAAGTGCCCAGTACAATTAAATCATGTTGTAAAACCAAGCAAAATGCTTTATTAAAAAAACAAAAACAAACAATAAAACAAAAAAACAGACTAAATCCCTATACTTAAAAACTGTCCATGGTTGACCAGCATAGCTCTTAAATAGCTTATGGAATGATTTCATTTGATGGTTTACCTGGCCTACCAGCATAACCAGTTTGTACAAGCTTACAGTATATTGACTGTGTTACTCTGGATTGCATGACTAAGCTTGGCTGACCATAATGATCAATTTTGTTCAGCATTACCATCTCTACCATAATGGCTGACTAGCTTGTTGTGCGAGACCAGCTAGTCCAACTCAAATGAACATCAGTTCCATGTTGGTCATGAGCTGAACTTGAATTTTTCTACAGGGGTGTTTTATAATAAATAAAACAGCTCTGTTTTCCTTTTTCTTTTCTTTTATACAGAAGTGATGGATTTTCTCTCTGTACCACCTCTTTCATCCCATACATCTCAGCTCAGCCCTGATGAAGAAAAGTTACTGGCGAAGCTGGAGGAGCAGAACAGGTCACTAATACTCATTTCCAGATGAGTTTACTGACTAGGGTTCAAAAGTTTTGCCATCACAGCCTATACCTGTACCTTGACTTTGATACACACTCATGGATGATACGTTTCTTGTCTTATATACAGCTTTAAAATTTAACATTGATACATAAAAAAAAACTGTATATCCCTACATTATATTGTTTTTCTCACCCCATTCTTGTCCATAGTTGTAGGGAACACTTTTCACATGCCCTGATTGGGAACGACTACAGCATTTCTCACAAATGACTTGTGTTGTCTTGTTTCCTTTCACTTTAGGTTGTTGGAAACAGACAGTAAATCACTGTACGCTGTGAACGGTGTTCTGCGAAGCCCCTCTTCTTTGAGAATCTTCACCTTTGAGGAAGACTCCAGCACATGGGGCTCTGTTGTTGAGAACTGGGATAAATGGAGCAAGAAAAATGTAAAGCTGCTGAAGGTAGAAGACTGAAAACAATCTTAATTTTATCCATATTATCCATATTTATGTGCATTTAGTTTGTGTTTGCCCCTTAAGTTAAGTTGATTTATGGGATGTTTTTTAAGTTGCTACCTTCTATAAGAAATCTAATATCAATTTTAAGTACAATTGTGGTTGGATGTTTGCATATATGAAGCAAATGCCACCATGTTTAACAGTTAAATTTCCCAATTAAAGATGTTGTCACATAAGGGAAGGTCTACAGAACCTTCACTTGTTGTAAAGATTCTTTACCATCTCCAACGGTTCTTTCATGGCATCGCTCCAAGAATTTGTAGCATTTTTAGGATTATATGCCTTATATATCTAAATGTGCTTTCATTGGCTTTCATTCATTAATTGTAAAATTTGATGATTTGATTGAAGAAACTGACTTTCTTCCGGCAGGAGATGATAAGGAAGGGAATCCACCCTCATTTCCGGCCCATGGTTTGGCAGATGCTGTGTAATGCACACAATGTGTCTGTAAGGGAGCAGTACTCTGAACTGCTGAAGAAGACTTGTCCCTGTGAGAAACTAATCCAAAAGGACCTCGGCAGAATTCTCCCCCAGCATCTCCTCTTCCAGGACCAGCAAAACTGCCTTCAGCAGCCACTCTGCAACCTGTTGAAGGTCAGATTATTAAAGAATGGTCTGGCCCAAGTTTCATCATTGAGTAAAGATATCCAGAACTGTGCAGAAATGTAGGCGCCTAAGCACATCATTTAAAACTTTTGTACTGTAAAAGCTGGAGATTACATTTAAACAGAAAATGAACAAGAATTTCATGTGAGTTTGTGAACTTTTACTTTGGTTGCACATTTCCCCCAAACCAACTATAGATCTTTATTGTTGCGCTTAGGCCCATAAGCCTAATTATGATCACTTAAATTGACATGGTTTGAGTGTGTGATTATATAGGTGTGCAGTTTTCTTGGTGCTAATGGCCAGTTTTATTTCACCACATGGTGGGAGACCGGCCCCCTTTCACCCTCTTAGTTGCCCCACCTTAAACGGCCCACTGGGATTTTTCCCAGTTCTCTCAATGGCCGATCCATTCCTGCTCTCCAACATCTAAAATACATTTTATTGTCTTTTTTTTTATATATTCTTTTTTTCTTTCTTCTTTTTGAAGGCTTATTCAGTTTTAGACCGAGAAGTTGGTTACAACCAGGGAAGTGTGTTCATAGCTGGACTGTTACTCATGCAGGTAATAAATAAATCTTTTTTTCCTAAATCGTTCATCATTTTGTAAATCCTACAGCTTGTTTAGTAGCTTCCATGACTGAAGAATTGATCTGGGGACCCAAATAATGTTGCTGCCATTTAAAAAACTATCATCCTTTTTGTTGTTATTCACTTTTCATATTGTGAATCTTCCAGTTGTTACCAACATTGTAACAGTTTCATGATAAATGAACCAAAAGCTCTAAAGTTACTTAAAATATGTTTACATTCTGAAGACTTCCACAGAAATTTAAGTAGGTTTTTCTCCTGTAAAGCTGTCATTTTGGAAATACATGTTTTTGCAGGATAGTGAGAATATGGTAAAATCAATGGACACTTAAGCGGCTTTCTCCTCTTTAGATGCCAGAGGAGCAGGCATTTGGTGTGTTTCTGAGGCTGATGCAGGACTTTAGGCTGCGAGAGCTCTACAGGCCTCAAATGGTTGAATTGGGATGCTGTATGTTCCAGCTAGAAGGTCTAATCCAGGTACAAATCCACTGTCTGCTAACCTTTATCAAACCTTAATTAGGAAGTCCTGACCTTGTGCTTCCACCGATTGAACACTTCTTGAGTTCAACCTACTGAATATCCTCATTATACTGTATACATGTATAATTATAGACCCAAATGTTGCTGTGCAGTTCATCGGTTCCCCTCAAACCCATTAATCAGTGGTCAAGTTTTGACCACAGGATCACTGTTAACCATTATTGGGGTGGTAGACTATTCTCATTACTGCTCTGACACTGACAAAGGTAATGCCATGGTAGTGTGTTGCTGATATGTGTATCAGCCATGTCTGTGTCACTGCTAGGATGAGAGTGGATCCATCACCAAAACTATCCATCCAAGATTAGCTCTATGATCAGAAACTGACCACTGATGAAGAATTGTGAATCAACATGAAGAAACCTCATCTAATATAAAGGTTCTTTTCCAAAGGTTCTATTGCAAAAAATGGTTCTTTGTGGAACCAAAAGTGGTTCTCCTATTCTATTGCTCAAAGAACCTTTCGGAGCACCTTCATTCTGATGACTTGGTGTATGCTACTGTTTCTCTCTTGTACAGGAGCAGCTTCATGAACTTTATTCTCACTTCAGAACTCAAGGCTTTAAGACCTCCACCTTCTCTTCATCTTGGTTCCTCACAGTCTTCCTCTCCTGCTTGCCCCCAACTACAGCCAAAAGGGTCTTTGACATATTCATGTGTGAGGTAAGGCCACAGTAAGATTAGAGAACATGACTAGAGTCAGACCAATGACATGGGACTGAATAATGAGCTGGGAAGTACCAAGCAGGGTAACAAGGCAGGGACAAATAAAATCAACATGATTGATCACTGACCCCAGATGCAGTCAGTCATCTTAGATATGGTCAGATGGTATCTGACATGTGCTACTTTAGTGTCCAGTGAGAGATACTAGGCTGGATGGTCACCAATCTTTTGGAATTGCAAATGCAAGACAAAAGATGAGAAAAACAATGGGCAAACATCAATAAAAGTTGAGTATGCTGAATCAAGTTGCATGTCCAGCCATGGACACAGCCTGCATGTAGAGACTCAGGCTACACCTAAGGAAGATAATGAGAGGATGGAGCTAAAGATGAGGACCAATTGAGGCTGCTTAATGCTGCTTAGCTAAACCTGACTGAAAATGAGAGAGAAAGAAATGTGAGATGCACACAAGCCCTGGACAGGCAGTGTTTGAATACAATAATGAATATGCCAATTTATGTGACCTAAAACATTGTGTGTGTTTGTACGTGTGTGTGTGTGTGTGTGTGTGTGTGTGTGTGTGTGTGTGTGTGTGTTGCCAGGGCCTGGAAATTGTGTTCCGTGTGGGTCTGGCAATCCTCCAGTTGACTCAGGGTGAACTCATGAAGCTGGATACAGAAGCTATGGCTCAGGTAAAGCAGAGTTCTGTACTATTCAGTAATGGACCTTAAAGGTCTAGTTCATCAGACCAATGGTTGGTGTGGTGTAACAGGTAACACCACAAGTGAGCCACCACACCATGTGGGCAACCATGTGGGTTCAGTTCCCAGTCTGGGCAACTATGCTGGGCTACACCAATAAGACTCCTAACACTCTGGCCCACCTCTGTAATATAAGTAACCTTACAAGTTGCTCTGGATAAGACTGACAGCTAAAGGCCATAAATGTAAAGGCTAATGTGTCTAATAAACACTGAACTGGAACTGTCACCAATCCCATCTCTGTCAATTGACAGCAGTTATTTAATTAAAACCAACCAAACAAAAAATTCAAATATTTCATAGTGTGGTGAATGCAGATTATTTTTTTGTAGAATGTGTACAGACTGTTCAGAAACCCAAGAAAGGAAACACATTTGTACAACCAAAGCAATTCTGCAATGGTTTATTTCCCAATGAGCTGTAATTCAAGGAAGGTAGTAGTTTTGGCATGGACGAATTGACGTGTCCCCACAAATATCTAGCAAATTCTTCCCACCAATGTTAAGAGCAAATCTATGCTGCTGAATCCAAGAGTAAATACATGGTGGCTATGTATTTCCCCACACACGATAAATGGTAAAATAGCATAAAATAGACAAATGTCTGGAGGAAAGTTTAAATGCAATCAAAGTTCTACAGCCTATTATATTCTCATATTCCACCGCCAAATAATTCCACACTACCTACTCTTCTTCAGTTCTTTTAC
This sequence comes from Acestrorhynchus altus, assembly GCA_034509495.1. Lineage (NCBI taxonomy): Eukaryota > Metazoa > Chordata > Actinopteri > Characiformes > Acestrorhynchidae > Acestrorhynchus > Acestrorhynchus altus. The sequence continues at coordinate 17,255,622 of CM067502.1, read as the reverse complement.
CCTGTAGGGGCACTCCTCAGTGCTGTATGTTGAGAATAATCTCCATTCAAGGCACCTAGAGGATGCCAGCTTGAGGTCTGATAAAGCACGGCAATAAAAACAAAGGGATCAGAATTCCTAAATAGCCAGTACCTAATCCATTAAAATATGCCTGGATCAAATCAGAACATTTATACTCATCTGAACATCTATATATTGACTTACAGGATGGAACTTAAGCTTTAGATTACTTTTGAATTATATTTGGCTTTTAATGGTAAATGTAACCGAGAATTTATAATTTTGTCTCTTTATTAAACAAATATAAAAAATAAATAAAGCAATGCTTCAAAATGTACACAATCAGTATAATCTTAAGATCAGTGTACAATTAGATGTCTGACATTCATCACATCAGTTTATACCTTTTTAATTGTTTCTCATAGCAGGAGACAGGCTAATGGTTAAATCAAGTCATAGTTTAGCATGAACTGAGGTAATTTGATTTGTATCTGGTTGTAGAAATACAATTGATCCAGCAGTTCAGGGAATCAAACCATCAACCTTCCAGTAATAAGGCTGGTTCCTGAACCACCAGGATGTGGCTGCCCCATTTTTGCCCATGGGGACAAACAACCATGCACATTTAATTGTCTGTGTGGTGTTAGCTTGTTTAAATTAAGAATTGAAGGAGATTAATTGTTTATAATGAACTGTCAGTACACTATGATGAACTGCAAGTGTTACTGTTTCAGTTTTTGGAGAAAACTGCCCCTCAGCAAATGGACCCAGATAGGATGATAATAGCGGCTTATCAAATAAAGTACGACTTCAAGAGAATGAAGAAGTGAGTGTCTTATAATTCTTTACTGAAGCATTTCCTGCTGGTTACTGAGAAATCTGTCACATAATTATCATTATCATGTCTTTTCAGGCTTGAAAAAGAGTACACAACAGCAAAAATAAGGGAAATGGAGGAACAAGAAGAGCTAAAGGTGAACTTGGTGCAGTCTCTCCTTCTTGTATTGTCAATTTATAATAACAAAACAGAAATGCAAATCTTGCCATGCTCTGTCTATTTTTTTCTTTAGAAACTACATTCAGAAAATAAACTTCTGCGACAGAGAATTGAAACACTGGAGAAAGTGAGTTAACCAGCTTTATTTGTTGAATACAAGTGAAATAAACAATCAAACACTGTAAATGTAAACTCCCATGAAGAGAGCTTTGGAGATGCTGGAATGAGCACTATTGCTTATTAATGTAAATAAACCAATAGAGCGTGAGAGGGAGTGTGTTACCCTGAAATAACAGCAACGGTGTGATGATGCACACATGAGCATATTGCAGCCAATCTGTAATTATGTTAACACTCAACACACAACAATCCAAGTATATGTTCTTTTATAATTTGATTCTCTCCCTCTCTCTCTGGTAGAGATACAATGAGGATGCATTGTGGAGGCTGGGTCAGGAGTGTGTGCGGATCAGGCTCAGAGAGGCGGAGCATCAGCGTATTTTAAAGCAGATGGAGATAAAGATGCTGCTGATGGAGAAAGTAAGCAGTTTTCACATAGTGCTCCTCAACTTCACTTTGCTGTTCTAATACAAATCTTGCATCTCTAGAATGGGAACAATATAATTGTTAACAATACTGACAGATTAAATAAGCGGCCATATATTTAAAAACATATAAAGTAAATAATTTGTGAAATTTAATTTATAGAAATACAATTTTCTTGTTTATTTCTACTTAAATGCCTAAAATTAGAATCAGGTGCAGTACAATATCAGATGACAGTCTAATCATTATAAATGACTTCATCCTTCAGATATTAGTTTGGTTTGCTCTTGATTGAGTGTTGCGATCACCATGGCCTGATCCAAAGAGCTTGCACACCTTCCATGAAAATCAAAATCGTTTAGTCTCTTTCTGATGATAGATGCTGCACTGTGACATGAACTATGGTGAGAGCTACCTTGTGGTCTGTTTTTTGGCTGAACCTTTATTTGTTGTTTCACTTGTAAATAATCGCGTGGACAGTGGAATGGCTGTGTAAAGGTAAATATATTTCAATCTCACTGAAATGAGATATGGAATCCCAAAAGGCTCTATTTTAGGACCATTAGTGTTCACATTTTACATGCTACCCCTTGGCACAGTAATAAACAGACATGGCATTAACTTCAACTGCTATGCAGGTGATACTCAACTGTACATATCATCCAAACCTGATGATAAATCTAGGTTAAAGAAAAGACTGTAGGAGGAGGAGAAGAACTGTATAAAAGATGTAAAATCTTGGAAGTTGCGTAACCTCCTACTTCTAAATGTTAAAAGTGTCTAAAACTTTGGGTCCTAAAATTGCAATAAAAAAATGATCAATTTTTTTTTTAATTCTTCATTTGTACCTGGCTCAGTAGCAAAAAATCCTGGCATCATAATTGATTCAGATTTATCGTATGATCAACCCATAGGTAATATTACTAGGACAGCTTGTCTTCATCTTCGTAAAATTTTCAAAAATGCACTATCCTTGCACGATGCTGAAAAACTAGTGCATGGTTTTATCACCTCAAGGCTAGATTGTTCAAAAAGGAACAAAATAAAAAAATAGACTTCAGTTAGTTCAAAATGCTGCAGCCACGGTCCTAACTAAAAGTACAAAATTTGACCGCATCAGTCCAATACTATCAGCACTGCACTGGCTTCCGGTCAAATGCCGCATTGATAATAAAATTCTCTACATATGAAGCCCTACACGTGCTTGCTCCTGAATACTTGCAAGATCTAATCTATGTTTATTAGCCACCACAATCACTCAAATTTTGATTTGATTATTGAAAAAACCTTTCCCCAACACGTGTGTGCGAGTGTGTGTGCGTGTGTGTGTGTGTCTGTGTGTTTAGAGTAGCACAGTTCCTGATGAGAGCAGTGCGAAGTATCTACATGAGCAGGTGGTTAGTGGAAAGCAGAGAGAGGCAGAGTCACTGACCGAACTCCGAGAGATTAGGCATCATGTCAAAGACCTGGAGGAGAAATGGCAGGTGTGTGTGTTTGTGATGTGAGATATTTATATATATATATATAAACAATGTAAATGTTTAAACCTGAATCCAATCCCATCTCTATTCATCAGCAGCTGCAGAAGGGCAGCAGTAGTGATCTGCAGGGGGAGCTGATGAGTGTGAGGTTCAGAGAGGTTCAGGCTCAGGTCCAGCTCACTCAGAACCGCCACAAACTGCTGCAGGTGCAGACGCAGGTCAGACCCCACAGCTGCAGCACATCAGCCTTGTTGAGAACATCATGTAATCTCTGCACATACAGCTTTTTTTACATTGTCTGTCGGCCAAATGTAAAAAAACAAGCTGTTTAAAGTGGGTTTAAGATCTTATAATCAAGTATGATTACAAATAAAACCAATAGGGATTGTCATGGTACAGCATAGGTCTGACTATAATCATGTTAGTGCTACTAACCTGTTCAGAATAAGCAGTGCTGGAACATCTTTGGGGAAATTAGGATCAATGTCTTCTAAGCATGCACGGTTCAACAGTACATCCAGTAGATGGAGACATTTTACATACCATGGAAACTGCCATTCTGTCAATATGTCAACAAATAGCAAGAGAGGAGGAGCATCATCATTAGAGAATACTTTGGAGCAGTCTGTTTTATTTAACCTTCAGACATTACTGAAGGTTTTGCCCTTGATTTTTGTTGGAATCACTATTGCCAGGTCCAAAGATTGTTTAGACTCTTTCTGATAGTAGATGCTATGCTTTGACATCAGTTTTGGTGATGACTACCTGTAGGATTGCTGGATACTTCTTTACACATCTTTTAATATATAAACCATGTTTCAATGCAAAAACTATATCCAATAAGATTAGGATAAGTCCATCTAAATGCATAGATAAATTAAACAAATAATTACAATTTCAACACATAAAACCAAGAACAAAACTATTAACTATATAAGCCCATATATAACTATTAATAATTAAAATACATACATACAAGAGACAATTAGAAGTAACCATAACTACTAAAAGAAGGGTTGTCATTTAAATAAAAGTAAATAAAAGAGGAAAAAAAGAAATAAAAGCAAGTAAAATAATATGCAATTTAACAATTAATTATTTAAAGAAAATGATCAATGATCAATAATCAATGAACATATAATAAAAATGTTCCACAGTTTGGGTGCTTAGTGAATGAATATATGAAATATATCATATTTTGGTTTGCTCACACCTCCCACCCTGTAATAGACTGACACCATGTCCTGGAGGTATTCCTGCCTTGTGCCCAGTTATTCTGCGTAGGCTCCAAACCCACCATAACCCACCCTGACTGGGAAAAATCAGATAAGAAAATGAATGGACAGATGAATGTATGGATGTGGGTTACCCTGTTTACCTTCTATTTACTCATTTTTAGAGACCAGTCTACAACAGCCCCTTATTGCTACATTTCATGTGTGGCGAAATTCATATATTCACATATCGTCATGGTGACACACAGACAGCTTTTAACGTTTGGTGTGTTGAAACCTCTGATCTGTCTGATTTGGAGTCTGACATTGCAAAAGATCATGACTAGAGTGACACTCAGAAGAGAAAAATGTCTCAGGGCTGTGAAATCACTTGAAAAATCAGATCCACCCAAAATGGGTGATAAGCAGAAATCAGTTTAATCCCATCAGTAATGTGTACAAATCTGAATCATTTCAAACTAAAAGACAACCTAAAAATATTCCCACAGTGCATTATCTTTGCTTTAACTCTATAAATACTGAAAAACAGTCGTGGGCTCAGACCTCAGTTCCTCACTTTCGTCACTAAGGAACTGTATGCTAATTTCATAGTAGTTACATGCTTGTAATAATATTCAGTGAAGTATATATTCATTGTTCTGTTGGAGTGAACAAAATTCTCAGGCTATATTCGAAAATAAAAATTAGGGATGTCCCAATCTGATTCAGTGCTTTGGGACCAGAGCTGATTTTAATAAATACAGTACTAAATACAGTACTGGCCATTTGAACCCTAATCAAGATCCTTTGTTTTTACTACTGTATCTTGCAGAGCAAACTCTGGTGTCCTCTAGGCCACTATAATAATAATAATAATAATAATAATAATTATTATTATTATTATTATTATTATTATTATTATTATTAGAGATGCAAGATTATTATTATTATCATTATAGAGTCTGCAATTTGGAACTGTTTCACTTTGGACCATGAGAACTTGTAATATCTGTCTCTTTTTCTTTCAGATATTTGTCTACCTAAACCATGGAAGGAGATACTCCTGTCATGGTTTTACTCTTAAATTATGAATGAACAGAATCTTAAATATGGTGGAGATGCTTCACCAGCAGAAGAACAGCACACCTTTCATTAGTTCTAAACCAGTTCAAATCTGAGAGGACTAATGCAAATGTTACCACACATTATATAAAATCAAATCCCAGCACATTCACTACACCTATAAAATAGTTACCAGTAGTCAACAAGTAACAACAGATATCAGTTCAGAGTGTGTACCACTACGCCACACCTGCACATTTATTGAGTTGCCTGCAGTGTTTTAAAGGAACTGATCAGGGAGATCAAACTGGAGAATAAGATTAAATACTATAAAACACAGTGAATAACATGTTCAGTATACAGTGTAAATAATGTAAAAAGAACAATTTTCAGATGTAATTACTAAATAATACATTTTAGGATGAATAACTGAATATTTGAAAAGATCAACATGCCTTGTTGCTGATTTTGTAGGATCAAATGTGCAGTCTCCAGCTGAAGCGCATTACAGAGCGCATGCACAGCCACCGTGAGCTTCTGCAGGAGCTAATGACGCAAAACCAGTGTCTGCACAGTGTGCTGAACCAAGGAACAGAGGAAGAGCACCACGAGGTAAAGGCCTACAGTAAGCCTGGGCAAACATGTTGATATGCTGTCAAAATACAAAATTACAACATGATAATCTTGCTGAGAAGATGGTTGATATCACCAACACTTTTAGAGCAAAAAACATCTGCCTGGAATATTTATTTTTTATTTTAAACTCAATGTTAAACATTCCTCACTCTCATCATTATTTTAACCATGCAGTGGTATTAGACCGCTGAGCCACTCAGAGCCCTGTGTCTGGACTATTAGGAACTGTACACATCAACTGTTTGTGTGTGTTACATATAGGATTTTACCTTATTATACTCAGTGTAACAGCATTTTGCAATTTTCAGAAACACAACACCATGGCTGTGACCAAAATGGATCCTTATTTACACTTCAGAGCACTAATGAGTACATCAGCTATTGAACTTCAGAGTATTTTCTATGTAATGTTAGTTCATTAATGTGAGGCGTATGTTTGCAAGCAACATAATCAATGATTATTTCATGAACAGCACAGAGCTTTACTAACTTTAATTCAGAGTTCAGTTTGTGTGTGTACAGAGCTTAAACACAGCTCAGACACTTGCATATTTCTGCGACTGGTGCTGATGCATGTTGCTGAGGAGGAAGTGTCAGAATTCATCTGCGTTTCTACACTACTCAGTAAACTAAACAGTCTCCCTATATAGTGCAATACTAATGAGGTTATAGCGAGCCATTTTGGACTCAGTGAGGTGCACTGTGAGATATTGTGATATTATTTTTTTAAATATTTTCCAAGAGTGACATAATTCCCCTTTTGAGCCAGCAGAGGTGGTTAATTACTGGGTCATTTGTCCTCCACAACTCTTCCTGAGTGCTAATTCAGGTGCATGCTGCATGCGTTATTAAACCCCACTCAGCCCAACTGGGTGCAACTCTGTCTGCTGTAGGCAGAGGACAATCAAGAGGAAATGGACATGATGATCTCAGTGTTAAACACTGCCACTTATAACACTTGCCCCCAGTCAGAGACTATTGTAGCTAAGGAAACTGCATGGCAAAATCATCACACTCTCCACACACCGAGGGGGTGTTTAGACTAATATAGCTGAGGAAACGGCATGGCAAAATCATCACACAATCTCTTCACACCGTGTGGTGCGTCTTCAGTCATTTCTAATAGATTTGTTTAAATGATTGGCTGTTTTAAACCCTGACTCAGGTATTCTGTTGAATATTTGAGTGTTATTTATAAACGTGTATGGCTATGTATGGGTGTGTGTGTGTGTGTGTGTGTGTGTGTGTGTGTGTGTGTGTGTGTGTGTGTGTGTGTGTGTGTGTGGGCATCAAAGTCTGTACACTTTAACAGTCTCCAGTGAAGCATCACCAGTACCAACAGCTGGGGAAACACCCAGTGTGTTATCTCATTCAGTTGTGTGGTCGGTGTTTTAAACCATTTCTACCATCTCAGCCCCACTCTCATGTTATTCTGTTCATTTATTGTTATTCATTCATTGAGTTTTTGAGTGCTTTTGAGTTAAACCTATCAAACATTATTAGACGTTCCCATAACCTGTTAAAATCTGTCCTAGAGCTGTATATGGGGTGCATGTACGCATTGGTCAGCATGTGGAATTGAAGCACTCTGTGAGCTGTTGTGTTATGATCACTGTCTAAAAGAAGTTCTATGCTGTTTGTGTACATGCTTATTATATATGTTCTTTTATTAGACTATGGATAAAATGTTACTAATGTGTGAAGAATGTATTAACATTTACACACTTTCTTATAAATGTTTCACTAACCTTTAAAACCTTTGGGGCAGCCGTGGCCTGGTGGTTGGGGAACCAGCCTTGTGACGGGAAAGTTGCTGGTTTGAGTCTCTGAACTTGCAGGACATGACTGAACTGCACTTGAGCAAGGCACTGAACTCCCCATCTACTCCCTTGGTGCCATGCATAGGGGTGCCCACCACTCCGGGCATTTGTGCTCACTGCCCCTTTACTCTGTGCATGTAAGCCCTTTATTGTCATACATTTCAGACTAGATAAAACCATGTGGGACTCTGGCAAGCTAAATGTCAATACAACAGATTTGCTTTAGGTGAACTGAATATTTGACCAGTGGTTTAGGGGTTAAGCTTGGATGAATACATATTAGTAGACAAATAAAATGGTATATAGAATTCTTCAAATATTACTGAATCATTTGTAATGATAACTAGATTCTGCACAGATGGCAGCAACACTGTTCACATCCAGCACTTCTTCACCTTTGTTTGGTTGGAAAGCAAGAAGGGCATTGGCCTAAGCTTGTCCAGTTTACTCTCTACTGTAGAGCAGAGTTCATGTTCTGCAGTTTCTCTGCTGCTTCATTTACATGTCAACGCATGCACCCACTACCTCTAATGGTACCATGTGGTCTCTGGCAGATCCTGTAAGTTGGGAGGTGGGACATCAGTAAGCATCAATGGGCTTGCCACTAGTTTACAAGTTGTCCTTCCTTGGAGCTCTTTTGCTAGGTACTGGCCACTGCATACTGGAAACCCTGCACAAGACCTGCCGGATGTTTTAGATAAAGATATGATCTGACCCAATCATATAGACATGTAGGTCTACAGTTTGGTCAGCTTGGTCCTTTTTATAGTATCTCAGGTTCTTGCATTTGCCCATTTTTCCTGGTTCCAAAACAACCACTTCAAGAACATCTGTCATCATATGTTACTTACATCATCTACATAATGTTATGGCTGATCATTGCAGTGCAGATACTTCCCAGTCAATCAGCCAATCAGCGCATGAAGTTGCTTCATTAGGTTAATGTAGCGATGTCAACCAAACTCTTTTTATTGTTAGTAAGTACATCAACCCTTCTTGTTTCAGTTTACAGATAGATATAGCATTTAGTTTGCTTAGTTTATTCACTGCACACTTTCACTGAACAAGCAAACCTGATTGAGATCACAGTTGACCCTCCACACACTTCCTGTACTTGGAATAATGTTGAGAAACCCAGAGTCAGTGCATTGGTTGATAACATGCTTCTGCATCACACAATGACTTGGTTAAAAGCAAAGTTTATCTGTTGATCACAGAAAAAAGTAGCGAAAAGGAACCAGCATCTTCTGCTTTTTTCTGAATGTGTGCAACTGATGGCATCTTTCTCACTCTCCTGCCTGTTGCTGTCAGAGTTCACACTTAGGGCTCAGCACTTAAAACTTGGTGGCCTATGGCTCTTCTCTGCAGAAGTGATTTCGCAAGAAAACAGCCAACTGTGTATAAACAATACCGTTAACTAGGAGTGGAATACAGCATGATTATGCAATTCTGTTAATCCAGCTCCATTCTCAAGATTTTAGTTGTATTAAATGTATAATACAGTATATCCCCGTGGTCTACAGAAGCTGTGGTTAGGTGCTTATAGCTGCATCTGGTCACAAGGCTGCTTCTCTAAACTTCAGGCCATGGTTGTCTCACAACCGCCAGTGGTTCTCAACCCTGGTACTGGAGGAGCCCCTGCCCTGGATGTTGTTTTATTCTTATCTATACACTGTTGTCTGTTACAGCAGTGTTTTTCAGTGCTGGTCTTAGAGGCACCCCTGCCCTTCACGTTTTAGAGGATTCCCTGATTGAAAACACCCCCTTGTATTTTAAGTAGTGATGTGATCATGACTGGTATAACTAATATAAACCACAAGGAGCTTTTCCTGGGAAATAATCCTCTTAAACTCTTAATACAATAGTTTTTGCTGTCCCACAAGGTGTAGGGCCTGTTGAGATGATGTAAATGATAACAGTAATTAAATGTGGGGTTACAAGGGTGTTAAGTGGTTAAACTAGGATTTTTAAGAAAAGCTAACAGTGAATAAAGACTAGTGATATACATCACCTTGCGAAAATAACAACAAACAACAAATAGGACAAATTGACAGAAAACTTCAACTATTCACCTCCTTACCCCTAAATTTTAAACGGCAATCTTCAAGTCTGACCACAGATTCTCAATTGGATTATGGTCTGGGCTTTGACTAGGGCATTCCAATACATTGACAAGTTTCCCCTTTAACCAATCAAGTGTTGCTTTAGCAGTATGCTTTGGGTCACTGTCTTTTTGGAAGGTGAACCTCTGTTCCAGGCTCAAATCACCAACAGACCAAGACAGGTTTTGCTCAAGAATATCTTTGTATTTAGCACCATCCATCATCATTCTTGCTTCGAACCAGTTTCAAAAACATAGAAAACATCATGATGCTGCCAGCACCATGTTTTACTGTGGGGTTGGTGTTCTTAGGGTGATGAGATGTTGGTTTGTGGCACACATGACATTTTCCTTGGTGGGAGAAAAGTAAAATTTTGGTTTCATCAGACTAGAACACCTTCCTCCATACATTTGGGGCATGTCCCACATGCCTTTTGGCCTACTCAAAATGAGCCTTCCTGTTTTTGTCTCTTTCTCTTTTGACTCTTCCATAAAGCCCAGCTCTTTGGAGTGTATGGCTTATTGTTGTCGTATGGACAGATATCAGACAGTCTCGGCTTAGGAACTCTGCATCTCCTTCAGGGTTAACTTAGGTCTCTGTGCTGCCTCCCTGATTAGTGCACTCTTTGCCCAGTCTGAGAGTTTTGGTGGGTGCAGGTTTCTTGTGGTACCATATTGTTTCCATTTGATCATAATGGATGGAATTCAATGGAAATCAATGGATTTGATTGTGTTCCAGGATATTTGGAATTTTTTATAATCCAACCTACTTTTCAACAACTTTGGACCTGAAATGCTAATTCCTGGAATTGCCAGGAGCTGAGCTCATACTTTATCTGCTTATCTGCAGCAGGACAGTGACAATGATAAAGAGCAAGATGGCACAGCTACTGTCAGAAAACTACAAGACCAGATTGCAGAGTTACAGTCACAGGTATGTTTACTCTGTTTACATTAAACTACTCTATGCTTACATCTAACAAATATTATATGGAACATTAGTGGTCCCCTTATCATGACTCACTACTTTGGAATCAATATAGAAAAGAGTAAGTCCCCTAATCACTAATCCGTACACTGGACCACTAAATAATATACTATTAGGAAATGGAAGTGTTCCCTTAAACAATGTTCCCTACAGAGGAGCACTCTATAGAACACTACTAAAGGGAACAGGAATGGTCCCCTTAATCACTGCATTGGAGAACTGTATAAGTCACTACTATAAGGAATGGAAACTGTCCCAATGGTCCACTATATTCTACAGTTTATATATATATAAATGATGTGGGATGGGGGAGAGTCCTAATGGGGTTGTGTATGTGGCACTTCCAAATGAGGGGAAAAATTGGGATTCATTAAAAGGAATATTGGTTAGGGGGAGCATTTTGACTGCAGTCTGTTGTGACACAAACAACTTCTAAAGTTCAGTACAAGCACACTAATCCTGCACAGCAGCAATGATTCACTGCTTTACATGTTGAGCATTTCTGATTTAGACTCAGTCATGACCATGTTTAAATTTAGACTTGCTGACCACATCTTTCACACTGTTTGCTGGTGCATGACAGTCTTTTACACTGTGTTGATCCTGCTAGAGATTTAATTTAGAGACTCTGCACGGAAACTATTCAGTTATGCAGCTCTGTCTGCCAGTTTCTTACACACACTCATCAGAAATGTGAAATTATTTTTGACCCTTTTTGTTTGCTTGATTTGTTTGAAAAGTAATTTTTTTTGTCCTGTACATGGACCTTTGCAGCATCTACTTATTTAGTTCTTTATGCGTCAGTCCCTAGTGGTTAATATGTCTACACTTGAAATTTTTTATGCTAGTATTGGTATTACTTGTTCCTGGGCAACCCCTACAATTGTGAAGTATAATTCACACATTCAGCTATGCTTCAAAATGTATGCAAACGACATGCATATGAGCAATTCTAGCCAAGCTGAGAGAACTAGTGCAGAACTGTCAAGGAAAGTGGTAAAAAAGCATAGGACTGAGGAGGTAGAGGAATACCTCAGGCTTAACCCAAATATGACTCGGGGTACACAGTGTCACAAAGTTCTCAAAAACATTTTCCTGCCCACTACACCAGAGTTACATAGTACAAGCAGCACAGTGAGCCCAGAGGGTCAATGATGGAGATGCTATTTTCCTTATTTATTACAAGCTGGTGGAACATCAGAATGATTTTGAAGCTGCTATTTTAAGAAGTTCAAACGTTACTAATTTTTTTTACTCAGATACTATCATGTTCTGAAACTTCTTTGCTGTAATAATAAAAGTTATATTATTATAAAGCATTAGTTTTCCTGGTTGGAAAACTGGTTCAGAGTGTGAACGCAAATGGATAACAAACACAAACACCCAGAGGCTCCAGAGACCCCAAACATCTTAGAAAATAGAGAGGGAGAGAGCGAGTATTATCTCAGACAGCCACACAATGGCCAGGAAAGTCTCTCAACACGTCTGCCTCCATATGATTTGTGCTTCTCCACCGTTCGTTAGATTTACAGCGAGAAGCCCTTGTTAGGAGGGTCACGATGAGCATGGCTGATTATACAGATAGGGGAAGACCCCTCCCACCTCTGGGTTGTTGATTGTGTTGCCTCATTATTTCAGCCTCATAGCTGCAGCACACAAGATCCTGTTATAAATAACATACCAGTGGACATACATTAGTTTAATTATTCGGTTATCATTGGTGACATTAGTATGCTTATGATTATTTTTACTTTATGTTTTAAGGTCTCTTTAGTATCTACTAATTATTCAGTAACTTCTATACACCAGTCATTAAGTAAATACTACATATTATTTAGTGTTTACTATTAATTATTCATCAAATTCTTTAATTTTTTATTACTATGATTTTTTTTGTAACTACTTTAAATGGTCAAGTAACAACAATACAGTAACTACTGTCAATTATTCAGTGTCCACTATGAATTATTCTGTATCTGTTTTAAATGATCAAGAAAACCACAATGAATTATTCAGTAACTACTATAACTTGGTGTCCACTATGAATTCCTTAGTATCCCCTATTAAGTATTCAGTATCCACTTTGAATTATTCAGTGCTACTATAAATTAGCCAGCAAGTGGTATGAATTGTAAAGTACCAACTATAATTTATTCATTAACCACAGTCAATAATTCTGCGTCCACTTTAAGGATGTAAGGAGTTAAATATAAAGGTTTTGGTCCAGGGCAGACTGTTTCCAAATGTTGCTCGGCAGTAATATATACATTTTCAGCCAATGAAAATGGCTTTTAAATAAGTGCAGTCATTTAGCTCAACAAGGCTCTACCCATTGATTTAGTGCAGTCTGTTTTAGACCATAGCAATGAAAAAACTGAAGGAACGGTCTTGTGGTTTTTGATTCCAGTGCCATAAATCATGGTCTGTGTTTCCCCCACTGCCCTATCTCCACTGAGCACTAGTGTTGGTCAGTTGAGGTAATGACCCCTATAGCACCTTGGGCTTTATGGAGAAACTGCCACCGTCACATTCACAGGCTCATTCTATGGTCATAAATACCCTTTTCCCAAATTTACTGTTGTTTTTTATCATCTGCTCCTGACTTGCAAATCTCTGTGCATAGTTTGCTTTAGCCCTAAATATACCATCACTTAACAGTTTGCAATTAAGTCTTAGGACTTTTGTTATTTTATATAAATTTTTAGTGCAATTACATCATTAATATTGTATAAAATTATAATATATTGTAAGTATCTACACTACTGCTCAAAGTTCTAGAACACCCAAAATTCTTTTTATTTTTTTTATCCCATTTATCCCAATTTCTCTGAATATAGCTGCCAATGACAAGCAGCATGATCTGGGATCTGAACCTGCGATCCTCATATAGTGCTGAGCACATTCTTAGCACTGCCGTGACACTGACATAGTAGTGATGTTTGGCACTGCTGTGTCTGATCCACTCATCCCAGCACAGCACACACTAACACATCACCCTGTCACTGTAACTGCAGTGCTGAGAATGACCCACCACCTTCATAATACCTGCTCTGTGGTGGTCCTGTGGGGTCCTGAACATTGAAGAACAGGGTGAAAGAAGGCTAACAATGATAGAGAAACAAATGGAGAGCAGTGCTCCTGTGTGGTAAGTGAAGCTGATACAAATGAACAGTGAGTGTAGAAACAAGGAGGTGGTCATAATGTTGTGGTTGTTTGTAAACCAGTTTGTGAACAAATCAAATTCAGACAGTCATTGTGTCAACAAATACAATATTTTTTATGATATTAAAAAATTCATAATAATTAAAGAATTCATAATAATTCAATACAACCCTTTCATAATCACCTACAGCTCTGGACATATCTGCAATTTCAGGCATATTAGTTCGGATCAGGTATTTTATATTAGACCCTGTTTCAATCCTTTGATTTTACCACTGTGTTCTAACAGAGGCACCATTAATGGACATTAATCACAGCCCATAGCACTGAGGATTGTTCTGTTAATTCTGACCTCCTGCTTCTTCTCTGAACTCTAACCAGAATAGTGTAAAAAACCCTAAAGCTCACCCTGTTCCATGGTCAGTGCAATCTATGTATATTTATAACTGGTGGATCACTCATAATGGGGGGCTTCAATTCCTTTTTTCAGAATTTGTGCAAAATTAAAGGTGTGAACCAAGTCATTCAGAGTGGGTTTGATGTGAAGCACTTAATTCTAGAAAATTGTTCACACCGTCGATGAATGGAACAGTCATACATAGAGTTCGATCCCTCTGAAAGCTCCCTCACAGAACATTATTGTACCATACGATTATGAAAACATTGACTGATGCCTGATTGTTGAGTGATACTGATGCCGTTTTTTGTAGATCCTGAGAAGGTCTTAAAACAAGTTTTTTTTTTATGAATTTATGATTAAGGGATACTTGATTAGATATTTCACCATCAACAACATTCTATATTAAGCTCAGAAGTCATGATCTCTCTGGGTGACACAGGTGTGTCTGTTAGCCATAGTATCTGGTAACTTTCTCTGAGCACACTGGCTGCCCAACAATGATTACAATGATTCAGTGATCGCAGTTTGAAAAAATTGCTTCACATATATCAGAAGATGCATGTGATGGTCTTCACTCTCCTAGAGTCAGAAGCATCATATGAGACAGCCGGAGAGTCCTAAAGGGGTTTGGGAATTGGCACATTGTCTTTAAAACACAACTCTTGAATACACCTGCTTAATTAGTCTGCAAACCTCTGTTCAAGTGCTTCCATCTGGCTGGAATGAAAGCTTCTGCCACTCAGCCAATTGCAGATACAGTGTGACACACCTAATTTAAGCCTTTAAAGAGGACATGATTAATAGTATAAAATCATGGCCTTGAAAGATCTGTTTTCTATTATTCCCTTTTGACATGAATGTTAATCTATATTCAGAATATACAAAGTCTTTAATATTATTAACTTAACATGAATAGATCAGCCATTTACGGTTCTTAATGGAATACTAATCTGTTTGTTTGTTGGTTAGGTGACTAAATGTTAAATGTCAATAAGGCACTGAATTTTGTATTTTGGGATTGTTTGCCTTCCATTACACTGTCACACAGTCTAGATTAGTTAATCGTATTAGATTACAATTTTTGTGTCTACAGAGTGACTGCATGCTCATGTAAACGCAGTTCCTTTCTAAGTCTCAGGTGTATGTGGTTACTGTGGCCTGGGGAACAGATGATAAAACCGGTATTGCGGTTTTCTGTTTTTTCTTTCTCTCAGGTAAACGTTTTTCCCCCAACCATCACCAACCCTTCCACTGCTGTCATTTGTGGCCTCAGTAATGTGAGGGAATGCTTGAGGAACATGAAGACAAAGCTGTCAAGTCAAACAGCTCAGTGAGAGATGCCAGGCTTAATTTTAGTGGTTTAGTTTCACTTTGGCAAAGCAGTTCACACAAGCAGTACTCGGCTTCTAAAATACCTTGCACTTCCTGAAGGCTTGCTGAGCTGCTATGTATGGACAGCTCTGTGATGTAGCCTTTGATTCACATGTGTGTGGTATTGAAATGTGGCTGCGAAGGTTGTGTCTTTTTAGTCTCAGCTACACAGTCGCCTCAGGTTGAAGAGCTTTAGCCCGGGCTTCAGAAATACCTCCACAGGCTACGCCGTTTAATTTGACATCACTGCTCCTTCAACCAAAGCTCAGTTAAAACCGAGAAGAACAAGTGTCCTCACAGCTCTGCTTCTATTTCAATCACGTTCTCTCTAAAGAGCTGAGGAGTATGTGACTCAGATGTATGTGGGGAAGAAAAAAAGAGAAAAAAGTCCAGACCTCATTTCACAAGCTCATTGGCATGTTGACCTCTAGGTGCAGTGATAGTGTCAGTTCAGAACAGCTTTGGTTTTCCTGTTCTGACTGATGAGAATTTGTCTCATTTCCATTCAACACAGATCAAAGTGTAGAACTTCAGCTTTAATAATAATATAAAAAACTACTGCATTTACTAATAAGGAATTACATCTTGCATCTTGTGAAAATGCAGGGACACAATTATTTATGAATTCTGACTCTCCATTGTAATTGCGATGTTCTAAATGTACCGTGAAACTGTTCTCACATCTGGGCCTAACTTGCACATTTTGGTTACAAAGTTTTTTCTCTCATTTAACCAGCAGGGCTGGAATATACTTCCGACCAATACTATAAGTGTAGCATTTTGTCCTTTTACTCAAGTTTTTTTGAAAATAAACACTTATTCAGTCACATTTCCATACATTCCACATTTTCATATATATACACAAAGTTTCCATCAAACATACCCTTGTACCTGAAATGCATGAGAATGACCAAGTTTTGGCCTTGATAAATTGCACATCATTGCTATCACACATAAAGCTCATGTCTCCATTTAAATTTTCTCTGGCATGGTGAATTACTTTCTCTTTCACATTGGCGTCCATTTAAAGGTAAAATGGGTTTTTACATTGTTTTGTAAATTTGCTTTTAAATATTGTGTGACCCTGATGTGTGACACCAATTCCTTAAAACTCAACACAGATCATGATTTAGTCATACAGTAAGTACCATGCAAGTTGTTGCTTCCATTACTTGTTGTTTCCTTTAATCCATTAATCTTGATTGTTTCATGGCATAGTTTATATAACTGACAGGTTCCCTGTATTTATCTTCTAAGGCTTTACTGTAACTCATGGGTGGGTCTTCGCCCTGTACAGATTCAGAGCCTTTCCAGGCAGAAGAAAGCCACCAGCCTGCAGCATAATGACACTTGAGAGTGGGTGGATGTCCCGCTGGCTAGCCGTCCTGTCTCCATGAGCATCCGACCAGACAAGGGACATGGGCTATGAACAGCAATGACCATGTGGCCCACGACTGCCATGTCCACCAAGGCAATGAAATTCCAGCACCTTTATAAGTTGTATAGAACTATACAGGCCTTACAGTGTGGTTTGGAAACTTTAGTCCTAATCACAATGAGAAAGGTCTGCTCATCAGTGTTGTTCATGAATATTCTACATTGCACTCTTCTGTACTGGTAGAAAGAGCTTTTAAATGAATCTTCATGCACTGGAAGCTGACTTGCACTTGTTTATATCTTAAACAATAGCTGTATTTTTGTGATTAATTTTAGACTATTGAGAGGCTACTGAGTGTATTGAGAGTATATGCTGTGGATTGCTTAATATGTACTATGACTTCAGTGTCTTTTGTGGATTATTTAGCATCAAGTGCGACTAAACCTACTGTGAATTATCCTGTATCAACTTCCATGATGCTTACTATGTAATCATTTCCTTTATACTGCCAAAGTGAAATGTTTTCAAAGAAATTAATGATGCAAGTTTCAACATGTAGTTTCTCCAAATATCAACATAAATGAGTAATCAGTACTGTGGTGTGTTGGTAATTGTTTAAATATATTTTTTGAGGTACCTGTGTTATTTTTGAGAATGTACATTGTTAACATTTTTGTTAAATTTTCTTAAATTTCATTAAAAAACAAGAGTTTAATGTTTACTGTTAAATCTGTCTATTAAATTTCAATTTTACTTATAATAGAATAATGGTATTCAGAATGCTGATTCCAGGACTAAATATGGAACATGGGCCCTTTAAAAAGAAAGTAAATCAGCTCAAATAAACAGAATATATTTCTTTTGATTGTTTGCAAGAAATAAACTGTAAATGTGATTGATTTTTACATTTAATATGAAAATATGAATGAAATAAAAAACCTCTATACTCTCTTCACCCCTACACTTTGACTGCAGATTTTTGGTTATCAATCATAAACCATATCAGTTTCATAGGCCATAAAAATTAGTGTTGATTCTTATCTACCACAAACTGAATCTGAGTCAATTTGTAAAGCTCTGTTTATTTATCCCACACAAGGTGTGGCCTTGTGACATATTTACTACACACATCTAAATCTGGAGTTTTTCCACACCTACAACCTGACTATTACCAAATTAGACATAGATAATGCAAGACATGGCTTAAAGCAGCAAGTTGTGGGCTAAACATAACTGTATGTCGTCAGCCTGCTGTTGTGTTTTTATTCCTGGCAGAATAATTGCATATAATCACATGCAGGCCACATATGAAATCTGCCCATACAGGAGAAAATCCTGATCTGATTTAGATCAGTACGGGCGGCTGCTTCTAGAAGGGATCCATCCTTGGACACAATTAAAATGTCAAAATCCCACTTATAGCATAATATTGATATTTTACCAGGTCAAAAATATGTTCACAGTATTATAATCATTTTATACACTATATCACACCCTTGATGTTTAGTATCAGAATCATTTCAGAAAATCATGTTTGTTAAAGTATTAATCAGATTACTCATTATAGTGTTAACCAAGTTTTAAATGCTTAATTTCTTGTTTTATTGTTCAACCTTTCATTTTATAGCATTTTATTTATAATTTAAACTGATGAGATAAGAAAATGCTTCATAAAACTACTTTTATACTACCAAAACCTTACATTTGTATTTTATACTGTACTTTTTATAGCATTATAATTATATCATACCCAGTTTTATGGTATGACTCTCCTGTTTTATAGCATCAGAATAATTTCAGAGCATAATTTATAGTAATAATCAAATATTGTATAGCATTAATTTCATATCTTATAGCAAGAAATCTGATGTTATTTCATAAGATTCATACTTTCTAGTGTCAAAATATTTTATTGCTTTCATTCCAGTTTGTTTAGTACAAAGTCCATTACATTCATATTTTATTCAATAAAAACACATTTTATCAAATTAAATTCATATTAAATACTTAAATCATATTCATAGTATCAAAACCACCATTCATAATATTAAAATTGTGTTAATAGTACCATAACAACATTGTATTTCCAGTCATTTCATGGTAGGTCTACCCTGTGTTATATCAAGACACTTGCATTTCTTCTTCTTTTTTTTAATCCTACTCTCTATAATCCCAAAATGTGCTGTGTGTGCAGATACAATCTTTACCTGTTCACTGTCCCATCCCACTGAGAGGGGGTTGCCTTTGCTCACCTGCAGGAAGTGGAGGGTGTTATTTAAGGAGCGGAGCTTTGCTGCAGTTACTCTTTCAGAGCGAGAGCAGCAGAGACAGCACAGAGAGAGAGAGAGAGAGAGAGAGAGAGAGAAAGCGAGAGAGCGAGAGAGAGAGAGAGAGAGAACAAGCAAGCGTGCAACAGGTCAGTACCCTCACACACATACATTCCATCATTAAAGTTAGCTGTAAAGTTTTCACAACTGTGTTCACAAGTTTTGAGTTATTGATTACTTGTATGATAATAAAGTGTGAATATATTCTTAATTTGATTGAGTTGCCTTCGCTCTTTTCAATCATACAGTGTTTTATTCTTAGAGAATATTATTAAAGATGTATCAGTACTGCCGAAAAAGTAAAACAGAACTCATACATATTAACTTCTAATATGCTTATCATCCCTTGTCTCACTATCATGTTAGATTATTCTTACAATTCTTATAATTCTCTAATTTCCTGATAGAGGTTCTAAACCAGTGTTCTCTAAGAACTCAGGTCTTAATTCCACACATTTAGACTATAGTTCTGTAGGGGGTCAGTATTAATTGTGGAGATTCTGCCGTGTGTTCTCTGCGCTGTTGTAGTTCATGTGGTTCAGCTCCCTCACAGCTGTTTCTCTCAACTTTTTCCCACATTGATTGAAATCCTTTCTATCTTGCTGTCAGACCTTGAGCTCAGCACACAGGCAATGATTTTATGACGAACAATGTAATGAAGATCTGCTCCAGCTCTGCTCCAGACTCTTAGTCTTAGTGGATGGTCCAAAATGTGTTGCCCTGGATTAAAGGAATTAGACAGAATAATCGAAATAATATACTAATAATAATTACTCCATTTGGCATTTTAGCTTAACCATTTCCTGTGCTCTCCAGGAGAAAGGCAAGAATTCCAAGACCATCCAAAACCTAGTTTATTGAATCAGTCATTAAAGTAAATCAACTGAGCTGCTGGAGGAACTGAACAAATTTATATAGTGTGCAGAGTTCACAGAGAAGACCAGCACTCAAACCTGTGTTCTTCTAACCAATGTATTAATACCTTTAATGACCAACAGCACATTCTGACCAGTGACTTTATGTTTATTTACATTTATTCTAATGATATATAGAGTTTTACAGTTAAACATTCTTACTTACCCCTGACTTAATGTTTATTTGGGTTCATTCTAATGTTATATAAAGTTAATTACTGGTAATTGCCAATAAAATACCAGTCAGCTACATTTGCAGGCTGTTGTGCATAGTTCTGGATGTGTGTTTGCATCATTGATGCAGAGGCGATTGTGTTTCCCTGGTACTCTGGGAGAACAGGATAGGTTACCAAACAGAGAAACTACAAACCAGTGTGAGTGCAGGGGGTGTATTTCAGATCACACAAGATCCTACACAGTCTGGATGCTTACTGAACATCAGCCACTGGGTTTAAGGGATGTAGTGAGTTAAGCCATATGATGACCCTTATATGTGGGTTTAGTATTTTTTATATATATATATATATTTTTAGACAAACAGCACATCTCATAAAGGCCTGTGGTAGTAACCTTTGACCCTGAGAAGAGGGACCATCATGCCAAGGTCATTTTTGGTGAAGAGTAAACGAGCACACAGCTATCACCAACCCCGCAGCTGGGAGGATGACGTTATTCAACTCCAGACGCTTTTAACACACTCATGCACAGGTATGGTACATTGACACTGTCTGTCATGTATTTATTTATATTTAAATATGAAACTGTTGTCTTATCAAAACCACTGTTAGGAACATTTTCCATCTCTCTGGTATTACCCATGTAGGTTATATGAGCTTTTAAACCAACCACAATCAAACCATAATTTGTTTGTTGATTTTATCAGAGGCTCTTGAGCTATTTTAAATAAACGTTCATGGGATATGTAAATATTATTCCCCATTCTGCATATGCATATTAAACATCACAAAGACCAAAACTGTCTGAGATTTAATACTAGTGCATTGCAAAAAAATTGCCTGCTGACAAAAACAACCTGGCCAGCTTAGACTCATCATGCTGGCTAAACTGACTGACCAACTTGAGCAGCATAGAGTATATTTTTGTTTGAGTTTAGTGCCTCCACTGGTCTAAAAGCATGATAAACCAAGCTAAGCCAGGCTTGACCAGCATGACCAAGTATGACCATAATCAAATTTAACATACACTATGCTCATAAAGAGCTAGTTTACCAGTATAGGTAATGTTTTCATTTGGATGGTCAGTTTTACAACCATCTTAACCATCAGAGGCCAACTTAGTATTTTATGTTCATTAAATTATTGGGACATATGTCAAGCCTTTTTTGTTTTAAAGTGGACACTGTCCAATTCATCTAATCAGTCCAAAGTTTAGGCCCTATCAAAGTACAAGCCAAGCCGGCGTCAAACCCCAAGCAGTGTCCATGCTGGCGTGTTTGCATTGTGGATCCAACCTGGTCGTTCGAATCACTGCTTACCAGTGCAAAGCCCAAGTAATTCCTCTGCTGTGTCTGTTAACTCTATTGGTTGATTGATTTCCATAACGTGACCAACGTCATCATAGCACAGTTTGATGAAACATCATCCACCCCTATAGCAGAGTTGAACCAAAGGGGCGCTGTTGAGGCAGAACTAGTAGTAGACAGGGCTGGTACATTTAATCTTATTGAGCAAACATATCAGTTGTTAATAAAAACAGGTCTTACGGTGTAATTTCTCTTTAAAGGTACAGAAAAACAAAGTTGTTTAAATCTGAAAGTTAATCATCACAAATGATGCCTATTTTTGGTTCATACAGCCACACAAACCACCTGCTTCTTAATGTAATTCCTGTGCAGGAATTCCAGCAGGAATTCTGTCCCAGTGCTGTGAGGATGCAGGCAGGCACTCACCTGAGGGCAGCGCTGTACACACTGTAGACAACTGCCCTCAGCACTCCCCCCTGAGCTGTGGAGGGAGTGTGTGTGACCGACCTTCGGACCACGAGGAGTCATGGAGGTCCCTCAGCTGTGGGGACAGTGTGTGTGACCGACCTTCGGACCATGAGGAGGAGCTGTGGAGGCCTCGGTCACCGTCTGCCTCTCCAGGTAGCTACAAATATTTGCCTCCTGTCATTTAAAGCTCTGGTTCATTTACACTGAACTGTAAATATGTTTAGAAATGTCCACAATCTGACTGATTTAGAATATGAAGCTCAGACACATTCAAACAGAGCAAAAGGTCAGTTGCTTCTTAAAATCACTAACATAAGGGCACATATTGCCTAGTTCTGTTCATTTTTGTATCCAATCAAGTTGGGAAGTTCAAGGGAATTCCTTGGAATTTCCTCCCTCAAAATCGATTGGCCTATAGGGTTATAGGCTTATAGGCTGGCACTGGCTGTTTTGCATACACATTAATGTTATCCAATGAGAAAATTCTGCTGGTAATGCTGTTGGTTGCTATGCAGAACTCCTTTAGGCCATATTTATAGCTCACAGGAAGCCATACAGTGTCAGGGTGTGCAGTCAGAACCATACTAATTGGTTCTCCGAGTTCTTATTTTTGTTTATTATAGTGATGTGAAGTTGTAGCTTGAAAAAAAGCACCAAATCTCATGATATAAGCACCAAACATTTTTAGCCAATTGACTGTGTATATTTGAAACTTTATATAGCATTACAATGAACCCAAGCAAACATAAAGTCAGTGATCAGTGAGAGAATTTGAACAGCACTAACTAACCAACAAGTTAACCCATTCATTGTTTTTATAATGTTTTATAACTCTATTTTGCATTATTTTATATTACTATAAGAACTATAAAAACTTCAGTTAACTTAAAATTGTAATGTTTTATTTGTCAAAATGGCTGTAACTCCTAAATGGCTAATATAAAACTTTGTTAACCTTCTTGAATTAAAGCCTCTGCTTCTGAATCACATTTCAAAGGCATAATTTGAAACCCATTCAGGTGGTGTACAGATGTTAAATCACAAAAACTTTCCAAACAAATACAAAAACAACAAAA
Source organism: Acestrorhynchus altus (assembly GCA_034509495.1). Classification (NCBI taxonomy): domain Eukaryota; kingdom Metazoa; phylum Chordata; class Actinopteri; order Characiformes; family Acestrorhynchidae; genus Acestrorhynchus; species Acestrorhynchus altus. Next base: position 17,232,198 of record CM067502.1, on the reverse strand, counting down.
TACAGATGCTGCTACTGCTGTTGGCAAATGCTAAACTACCAGACATGGCACAGATATACTGATGCCAAACCAGTGAATCCAACAGTGTCAGAAATAATATAAGCAAGTATGTTAGAGATCACTGAACATTTCGACACGATTTGAGTGTGTGGTGGTTTAGGTATGCATTGAGCTGACTCTGTGCGATTTGGCCCTGCTGTTCTTTTTTAGCAGCGTAAGCTGACTTTCTATATTTGTAGCTCCAGCACAAAGTTAAAAATGCACGAAGCATCAAACATATTCATACTGATTAATTCAGTGGTGTACATTTGTGAGCATTCAATTACGTCTTGATTACTTGTGTAGAGAAGCCAGATTACATCACTGTCCAAATATTTATGCACCTGACTGTTTGGAACCACATTTTATAAACAATAGCAATAATAAACAAACATTTTCTGAACAGATGTTGAAGAATGTCCTGTATCATCACCGGATGACCTCCAGCCATTCGATGTCACTTTTCAACCATGTGCTTGGGCCCGATCGGAGCTCAGACGCTTCATTCAGCCCTTTAACCAGCTTCCCATTTACAACAGCTCAGAGAGGAAGACTGAGGCTCTTCCCACTCAACAGTCCTCTAACGGGGGAACCTGTCACAAGTACAGGCCACTGAATCATGGCCTGCTGGACAATCCCAGAAGGGGCTATTACTCAGAGTTTAAAGCCTCTGAGACTGAAGCACAGCCTGATGTCCTGTACACGCGGCTTCAGCTAAACGGCTCCTACAAGTGTGTGAAATGCACTAAGGTAATGTTTACAGATGATTTGCTACTGAATAATAAACCTAATAACTAAATAATGATGTATAGATACCAGTGTACAATATAAAGAAGTTTTTATATGTAACATTGTTAGATCTCCCTTTGACGTAACTCCATTCTTTATCAATTAAGACCACAATATAATATTAATAACAAGAAAAGTGTATTTTCTGAAGGAAATGCAGAATGGTTCCACAGTTGTTTGGTAGTTGCTAGGTGGTTTCTGTGTTGCCAGATGGTTACTATGGATTTGTGGTTCACATTTCCAGGCACTCCCTAGGCAGTAGTGTGCAACTCTTTTACATCAGTGGTTGCTATGGTATTCCAGGTAATGTAGTGCTATGGTATTCCAGCTGTGGTGTTACTAGGTGGTTAATATGGAGTTAGTCTGGGTTTTTTTACCTGGGGTAAAACTGTGCTATATGGCCATGGTTCCCACTCCCAAGCATTTGTTGATGTTGTTAGATAGTCATTAGGTCGACAACATTTTTGCTCGGTGCTATGTGGTTCGCACTATGATGTTACTCAGTGTTTGCTATGGAGTTGCTTGTGCATTTGCCAAGTGGTTACTGTGGTAGGCCATGTGGTTGTTACTAGTTTGTTATGTACATAAATACATAAGAAGAGTGCACAAACTATTGCACCTAATTAAAGTCTGTTATCAGGGAGATTTGTAGATATTGTAATACATTGTTGGATGTAAACTGTTCTGCAGGTGTTTTCCACCCCCCATGGCTTGGAGGTTCATGTGCGGAGGTCCCACAGTGGCTCAAGACCCTTCGCGTGCGAGACATGTGGAAAAACATTTGGCCATGCTGTCAGCCTGGAACAACACAGAGCCGTTCATTCACAGGTACAAACCGCTTCTGACCCAAAACACAAAGATAGAATTAATGGAAGGGTTTTAATCATTTTAATGTATTAAAACGTGAATCAGTGGGTTCATTTTAGGTCTGTCATTGTATCACATGAAATAAGCATGTTCTGTAACATTTTACATTTGTTTATTTATGTATATATTTTGTCAGGAAAGAATTTTCAGCTGCAAAATCTGTGGGAAAAGCTTTAAGAGATCTTCTACACTGTCCACTCATGTGCTGATCCACTCGGACACGCGGCCATTCGCCTGTCCATACTGCGGCAAAAGATTCCACCAGAAATCAGATATGAAGAAACACACATTCATACACACAGGTACAAACTATCATCTAAAATCAGTGTTCACAACCTGGTATGATGTCACCTAAGCTGTATGTAAGACAAATTATGCAATGTATTAGTATAACATTACTCACTGTCTAGTGGTGCTGCTAACTTCTCATTTTAACCCTATTTCTGTGACGTTCGGTCAACCTTAAGCCACAAAAATCCACCCAAAGTATGAATGGTTATAACCTAAAGCCGTCATTGTGTTTTGTAGCATACAGATATTACTCAAAGGCTAGATCAAAGACATTAGGATATTACTCAGCAGGTCCTTTTTGTTCTTTCCTTTGAAGTTTGGCTAGGGTTTAGCCACAAGTTGTAGCTTTCTGCTGTGTAGGAAATTTCACTTCCCTAAGGATTTTTGCGCTTCACGTATTGACATATTTGCTGTTAATATTGACTGTTAGCTGTAAACATAAATGTAAAACTGAATCATTTGTATCAATTTGACTACAAGTGGAAGACTGACAGAATTCAGATTTAAGACTTATAATGTATATAATTTAAGGCCCATAATGAAAAAAGGGTTCCAGTTTGAAGCTTCAAAACTTTTTCCGTCAATCTGGAGAACAATCCAACCAATCACAGAGCTCTTCTAGCATGTAAATGGTTCAGATAAGATTGGATATCTTTTATTATTCCACTGGGGAAATCTGTTACAGCAGAATATGCAGTAAATAGATCAAAAACAGTAAATAGACAAAGGTGTACATTATACAAAAAGCTGTATAAATCAATAAATAAGTAACTATCTATAAGCAGAAAAATACAAAACATAAACTACAGTGTTTTAAAAGTTTACACATTTAATTTTATGGATAGATGCCGCAGTTTCTGAAAAGAAATATTGCACAGAAATTGGTTAAGTATTGCACTTTGCCATTCTGTCTGTTGCAGCAGTTACATAAATAGTGATAATATTGGTATTTAAGAGGGTTGTACACATGATGGGCTATAGCAGCAATTACTGCACATTAAACGGAGCTAGTATAGAATAAGACATGGGTCTTTTTACAGTGTTATGATGATAGAGTGAGATACAGGTCTATAGTGTGTTTATGACAGAGAGTGTCTGAATGTCTATTTGGAGGTTTTCGATTTTAAAGCCTAACAGCAGTTGTGAGAAAAAAGCTGCGGTTCTCTTCGTTTTTCATGCTTCTATATAAAACCACTGGCTTTACCTTGAGCCTTTTTAATAGTGTATGTAAAGGTAGAGGTTTAAAATAGCAGAGTTTCAGGTGTAAAGTGCGGGAGGGCAGTTTAAAATCATGTCCTCTACTTGTTGTGTTATGTTAACATTTATTAATATTTATGACTTCAAAATTGTTTGCTACCTTTTCACTGCTTTAGTACTAAATTGTAACCTATCGTTTCATAACAGATTTGTGAAACAAAAATATCTATTAGCATGTTTTAGAACAAAACTGTTAACCTATTAGTCTGTTTTAGCTCTGATTAATTTATGTGTTTATTTGTAATTGGTTTCTTTAAATTGACCTATTACTCTGTTTGTTTGTTTTTTTCTTTTCAAAAGTGTGTTAGTTGTGTATTAGTAATACAATTATAGCTTGCCAATTTGCCTGTTTGGCCAAAACTGTTTGTTGACCTTGGAGTCATTGATCACAACATTCAATCTACTGTGAAGGAGTTTTCTGATTCCAGGAGATATTACATGTGCTTCTGTTCTTTACTATGTTTATATAAGAGGCATTAGTGTGATTCACATACTATTTTAAACTTGAATTTAACAGTGATTAGTCAGGAAGGGGGAGTTGGTGTCCTGAAAAGATGTAGATTCATAAATGTACTTGCAGGAGAACCTGTAGTTTCTGAAACTAGTGCTTTTGTTTGAACAGTAGACAAAATATAGTTTGCAGGAAAATCAAAGTACTTGTGAATTTTCAGACAGAAGACTGTCGACAGTAACATGGTCTCTGTGTGAAAAGGGTCTTGTACCGATTTCTAGTGTGTATACAGCCTATATTAATGCATTTCTCTTTCTTTTTGGTGTGTATTTCCAGGTGAAAAGCCCCATAAATGCCAGGTGTGTGGAAAAGCGTTCAGCCAAAGCTCCAACCTCATCACACACAGCCGTAAACACACAGGGTTCAAACCATTTGGCTGCGATCTGTGCGCCAAAGGCTTCCAGCGGAAAGTGGACCTGAGGAGGCACAGAGAGGCGCAGCATGGCCTCAAATAAAACAGCCCAGAGAGACATGTTTCACAAAGAAAACACTATCAAGTGCAGATGTAGATAGTTTAATCCATATTATCAGGGCTTATTTCTGCTGTCTACTTTCACCAAGTGACTTATCTTATTTATAATGTCTTTTGTTTGAGTGTTTAATGTATTTTCTGTAATTCTTATGATGATCATAAACTTTATACTTTTTAAATTAAGCTACAATGTGCAAATAAACCTTTTGGTACAGTATAAACCTTGTTTCGGTTCAATCCCAACAAATACATTAGAGATAATATTAAAATGAGCATATAGGTTTTTACTTCATGGATAAATAGTAAGTACACTCACAGCCCACAAGAAAACAAACCTTAACCTTTAATGTTAAACTCTTTTTGCCTTTTATTTCTGACAATGAAAATGTGAGAATAAGGGTCTCATTTAAAGTGCCATTTCTAACCTACTACTGAGGATGGGCATGCTGACCACTACAGAGTGCTTCACAGCCCACTTCTTTTTCCTCCCCCAAACTTTGGAAGTGTCAGTTACTCAACCCCATTAGAACTCTGCCCTGTCACTCACCATGCTCCTGACACTAGGAGGGTGAAGACGAGCACATCTTTCCTCCGTTACATGTGAAGTCAGTCACAGCATCTTTTCAAATGCCGCCATTACATCACTGCTGGTGGATCATGCGCTCAGAGGAAAGTGCTGGGTTCCCAGCTGTGGGCTAACAGCTAACGTGGTGGGGAGAGAGCATCATCTATCCCCTCAGAGAGAGCATGGCTAGTTTTGCTCCCTCAGATTCTGGCTGCTGACCGTAAGCAATAGAAGCCGGCTGGTCTAGTGGTAGCGCATTAGACCGCTGAGCCACATGGAGCTGCTGATTGTTTTTAATGACATCACTACGCACAAGCAGGGAAAATGTCAAAGAACGAGAAATCATGTCAAGTTTGTTGTATGTTTTATTGATGCGAGACTATTTCAGTCCAGTACATTTTAGAGCACAGTGTTCAGTCAGTGTGAGTGTGTGGAGGACATCTTTTGGTGTGGTTTGAAGAGCAGCACGAGGTTTTGAAGATCCTCATCTTTCAGTCTGAGCTCCTTCATGAGAGATGAAATGTACTCGGCTGAAGACGGCGAAGCCATGGACTCCTTTAGTAATGGTGACACTTCAGTCAACCTGGCCAAAACACACAACACACTTTTTAACAGTGTTGTATAATCCAGTAATCATGACAGCCCCACACCAAAGAGAAACCCAAAAGAACACACACACACGTACACACGTACACACGTACACACGTACACACGTACACACGTACACACGTACACACGTACACACGTACACACGTACACACGTAGACGAAAGCATGCGTCTGTCAGTCTGTATTCCTCTTAACATAGAAACACCGGAGCAGCTCGGTTTCCATCTGCTCTACTGTTTCAGCAACTTTATCCATTATTTATCCCTTTTGAACAAAAGCAGCAGCCGCTAATTATACAGCTCTCTTACGTCTCACATCCAAATTATTCATGAATGGAAACAAAGAGCTGTCAATTAGAACCCAAACTCAGTTCTGCACATGCGCTACTAATTGAAACTGTACCAGCTGAACATTGTGCTCTTAAAAAAAGGTTCTTCAATAATTCTTGGCTTGGATGTATGTTGGATGTAGCTGTTACATTATGTAGAGGTTCTTAAACTTTAAAAAGGTTCTCACACTCACGTCTCATGGGCTCTTTAAAGAATCACGGAAAATAAATTTGATTTCCTAAAGAACCATGCAATGGTCCTGGAAGTTCAACAAGTTCTTCTTAGCTCTAATGCACAAACTGCAATGTTGGGAATTTATTCAATATACAGTCATGAAAAAGTTTGTGCACCCCTGCTCAGATTATATTTTGCTGATAAGCGCAAACTACTAGTGATGCCAAAGAAGAACCATTGACTTCTGTGAACTTTTTAAAGGTTTTTAAAGGTGTCTTTTACCAAGATGGTTCTTTATGGAACTAAAAGTGATTATTCTATGACATCCCTGGCGCTTTTTAAAAAGTATATAAAAGTCAATAACTGTTTAGTGAATTTGAATTATTTACTGAAACTGTCTGAAAAACTCATATGAGTTTCTGTAGAAAATATGATTTCTCATTTTCATTCAGCTAATGCAAATGCACACACAGCTTGTCTAGTCCCTTGCCTTGCACCTATTCTGAGGGTTATAACCCAGTGTTCTCTGGAATGATGGTGCTACATTTAATACTTTTGGGATGAATTGGGGAGTTGGGGTGATGGTGATCATAGAAAACATCCTGACCTCACTAACACTTGTCACTAAATGCAAACAAATCCTCACATTCTAGTAGAAAGTCTTGCCTGCACAGTAGAAACTGTTACTCCAACAAAAGCAGGAAAAACTTGTTTCTTCTGAAAATAATAAATAAATAAATATAAAAAATAAAAATAAAAACAAAACAATGAATGAGCAGGCATCCCACTACCTTTGTCCATATTTTATCCATGTCACTTGAACATGGAGGCTAAAACATTTGTACATGACTGCATCTCCACATTTCTCATTTTGACAGTTAAACGTTATAAGCTTATTCAATGGAGATCTGGATCTGTTTTTTTTTTTGTTTTTTTTACTTCTTTTAAGTTGTTTAATATAATAAGTGAATAATAATAATAAGTGTCTTATATTATCAGTTATTTACCAGCAATTACTACATGAAGTAAGTTAAAATGATCAAAAACAATCACAATATTCTTATAACCTCAAATTCCAGTTATCATGATTTAAAATGATTTCACTTGCAAACATCAGGTTTTGCAGCTTTCAGAGGACTCCTCTGGTTTCTTCATTTGTAAGAAGGAATCTTTAGACAGTCCTGCTGCAACAGATCATCCATCACAATCTACATGACCTTTAATGTAATGTGAAGATTGCGCCATTCTAATCAGCGCAGAACGGCAGGCCTAAATGTTTAGTTGCCTGTTGACCAGTATCAGAACTAAATATTTACAGCATGTAGAGAAGGAAAACCACATGAGCACATGATCATCTGATTCATAATCTCAGTGGGAGACAGAGATATGGAGAAGAACACTGTAAAAAAAATCTGGTGAAAATATGGTGAAGCTTTTCACTCAGTAGCTGAAGTCATTTTCGAAACAGCAACGAGAAACCAGCTCCCCTCGGGTCAGGTGGAACTATCAACCCTTTAAAGAGTTAAGAGTTAATACACCCCAAGACCTGTTTTTGATTCAAAGCTGAAATGTTTTGCTGCTTATGAATAAAATGTACCAGCCCTGTTAAAACTCTTTCCTGTCAAAATATGATTTTTTCTTAATGGTCGGTTCTGCCTCAACAGCGCCCCTCAGGTTCCTTTCTCAAAGGTTACTTTGCTGCTGACCAGTGCAAACACCGCAGAGTCAATGTGAACAGGGGCAGCTGAGGAATTGCTTTGGGGTGTTCTGGTCAGCTAGTGATGCTAACGAACAGATTTGCTTGCCTCGGGGCAATAATGTACAAATTTGATATGGGTAAAAAAATAACATCAAACAAACAAACAAATAAAAAAACCCCCCCTGATAATCGACAATGGGAATGGTGGCGTAGAAGAATCTTTAATCTCATAAAATCTCTTAGATATAAAACTGCTGGTTGACTGTGTCACTCTTCATATACTCTGGTAGCTAATCTATCTATCCCACCTCTAAACCTATATTGCAGCGTTTTTCAAAGTTGAATTGTTCAATAGCTACTCTGAAATATTTAGTATCTACAATCAACAGTTACTATGTTGCATTCAGTACCATTTTTTTCCCCCTATGTTGTTGTCTAAGAGTCTAAAGTGGATCCTGAGTTAGCGTTCCGACTGCAGTCAAAAGAAAAAGAACAGTGTGCTGCTTTCTTACAATCTCACAAGAGGAAGTAGTTTTGAGCAACTGCAAATCTGACACTTAACATATATGAGTAAGCATGTTTTACAATGTGCAGAGACACTTCATCTGGCAAGTGCCACAAAAAAAAAACCTAACATGTGAAAGCTGTTGGTGGTGGTGTTCCTCTGAAGCAGAAGTGCCCTGTCAGAGCTGCACTGCAGGAGTAAATGATAAATCAGAGCCTTGTTTTTGAGCAGCTCTGTGGAGAAGGGGGTGTAAATCCTCAGGTGGAATAATTCCCATGGTGCTGCTTTTCTATCACGGATCCGCAACCAATCAGGCCAAGATAAAAGGTGGATGGTGTGTTGACTCAGACGGGAGCAGCACGGAACTCCTCGGAGCCTTCATAAAACCTGGGGAAGTCACACACACCATCTGCTACAGTACAAACAACACCCGGAGCCACCTCGGTTACAAATGCACACACAAAAATCCACAATCGAGACATACCGGCACTCTGTCTGCAGAGAGGGTTCAAAAATTTGCTAAATCAAGTTAACTCAGGTCACCATGCTCAATGCAGAGCATGCACTACAGCGGTACAAAGCATTGGGTTGTGGAACAGTTGAACAAGAACCTATGTTCTCTGAACTGAAGCTGGATCCGATATCTTTCGGATGAAAGAGAGTAGAGTGAAGTAATCATCCAACATCAGTACCTGACCTCACTGATGCGATCATGGCAGAAGGCAACCAAATCCACCTCATAGCAAATGTAGCAATGTTCCGAAATGTAGTGTAAGATTTTCCTAGAATACTAGCGGCTAATTCTGCAGCAAAGAGTGACAAGTGCTTTCAGAAGAAAGGTTTGAGGAACAGAACTGGACCTTGGAGCGATGGAAGAAGGTCATCTATTCTGGTCAGCCCATGGTATTCCCTGATAATTCACCTTTCTGCAGGACAATGCTCCAACCACGCTGTAGACATCATTTACAAATAGCTTGAGGAACATGACAAAAACTTCAAGATGTTTTTCAAGACCACCTCACACCACCTAACTGTAGAAATGAGTCTGAACCCTTTTGACAGCTTTGGCTTCGAGTCCTACTTGAGCTGTCAGGCATTTAGGTAGTTAATTGTATTCTTATTTATCTTGTCATTTTGCTGTTTGTCACATTTACAGTGTAGACAAAGTGTATACAAAGTCTTCCGGTTCGTCTGGAGTTGGCGTAAAATGGCCAATGATCTAAATAGGTGTTAGCCAGCTAGGTAACATCAACATAGAAAAAGTTCCAGGACACTTTTCTGTCTTAATCTAGCTGGTATGACAGGTAGCAATCACACAATCATTAATCGTGCCATACCTTCATTCTTTTCTACACTTTACATGAATGTCATGGTCTGTTATCCCTTAACAATAAAAGGCCGGGCCACTGCTACTGCACTATGTCACTTTGGCCATGCAGTGTTGCGCAGTTGTCTTGCAGCTCCACCAGAGTCATGTTAGTGTAAAGTCCTGTAATATTACTTTACTGCCTCAGTCCTCATACTTGTTTCACTTCAGAGGCCGCTTCTTTATCTCTTAGCTTGTCAAAAATGCAGGAGTAAAATTTGTCCTTTAGAGGGTGCTCAAAATACCAAGTGCTGCAAGGGTCTCTATTTTGTTTGTCTGTCCAATAGGCGGGGGTCCCCGTGTGCTTCTTTTGTTTCATTTGTTCCAAAGGCAGGGGGTCCAGGGCTTTTGTTGAGTTAGAAATGGGGGGGAAGGAGTTGGAGAGACAAAGGATAGATAAGTACAGCCCCTGATAAGTACCATTCCTAGTACTGAACCTAGTTCTTTCAAGGGAAAAAGGAGAAATTTATTTTTTTCCCTTCATTTTGTATGATTGGAGAATGTATAGAATTACGTTTCCACTAGAATTCGTCCTGCTCCGGCCAACTCCTGCCAAACAAAGGCGGCATTTGTTCCACTACCACCTATAACAGACAGACATTTCTGTCCGGTTTCCACCCATAATTCACCGACTTGCCTTTTGTCATCTTCATTGTGGTGTATTTTTTTTTTACATTCCTTTCCACAGCTGAGGTCAACTGACCAGCTATAGGTCTAAAGGCTCCAACATTTCTGTAGCAACTCATGCATTTCTAGATACCCAAGGACGCTTCACAATCAGCACTCTTAATCACACTCACACTATTGGGCAGCAGCAGTCAATTACACAGAGTGTACTCACTCACGGAAAGGACCATCCACCTAGAGCACTGCATCGAGCACTAAAGGGGTTCATCCAGGACAGACTGCCAATCCACATCTGGCAGACAGGCACACATTCACTCACATGCCTACCTACCTACACACTCCTTCACACACACCAGGGCAAATTAGAGTAGCCAGTTCACCTGATATCCATGTTTTTGGAGAGTGGGAGGAAACCCACAGAGAATAGGAAACAGAAACTGCACCTAGATAGGGTGGACCCAAGAACCCAAGACCCAAGATCAAAGAACTGGGAGGCGAATGAGGTGAACGTACTAACCACCAAGCCACTGTGTCGCCTCATGTATATGTAGAAAACTGCTCCAGTGCACGACACTGAAACTCGGACCCAAGCTGTTTTTGTGAAGGGTCTCCATGAGAATGTCATAATGTTTTGACTCACTGGTGTATGCGTGAGTGCAGACAGACACACACACACACTAATCACTCTGCTCTAATGGCTTTACTGACTGGGTGTTCCTGCACAGAAAACAATGCTCCCTGATTTCCTCTGTCAGTTTCTGCGACGGTCCTGCACTCCAGCTGTTGCACTCCTCCATGGCATACTTTCATTGCTGCTGCACAGCAGGCCACCAAACTGCCATAAAGTCTAATCAGCAGCCGTCGTCAGATAATAGCAAAACACTCCAGCTGCGTAATCTAGGCCATAACAGAGCACACAATGCCTTTCATACAACTTTAAATACCAACACACTTTTTACCCTCCCACGAAAGACAGCAGAGATATATTTGATTAAGGGAGATTCAGAATCAGGTCTCAAATCAAATTTCAATGATTATCAATCAACCTGTGATCCTAGATGTCTAATATGGTAGTTATTTAAGAAGAACATTCATCTTAACCTTAAAACCTTTGTCTACTGGACTTAAATAGCTAAAAATATATTTCATACTACAGATATGCAACAGAATAAGCATTACCAATGTTAGACTCACTATTTAAGTATGTATTAATGCAGTTAATGCTTAATTAGGAGGTTTCAGCAGCAGTAGAAGTAGATTTGAAGGGATACAAGAGCTTAAATGAGCAAGCATGTTGATTAGTTAATACAGGTGTTAGTATGTTGGTATCTGGGGGGGAAAATGTATTTGTAAGTAATTCTGATTCGGATGTTTCAGTGCTGTGTGGTGCAGGAAGCCTAGGTGACAACCATGTTGCAAACTCTGTAGGCAGCTGGACCTCATTTACTCCCACTCAACTTAAATCCAACAGACAGGCCCGTAAATTCATCACAAAATGGCAGACAGCAGTTAGAAAAGAATAATAAAAATGAGTAGACAGGGGGCTTTATGTAGACAGTCCTAAATACAGTGCTTTCATGCTTAATATTGGTATGGGCATTATAAAAATAAAAATAAAAAAGTAAAATAACTATTAGAATTATTTTTATACAGAAAGAGACTTACACGGACAGAAGAATGATTGCAATCAAGGTCCACTCTGGAGGCTTGTGAATTATGTTGACATTGGTGAGCCTGAAAAAGATGGCATTTATAAGCTTGTTAGTCACATTTAATATAGACTAAAGTATTTGGACACAAGTTTATTGTTTACATTTATTGCTTCTTCTGTAATCAAGGGTACTAGAAAGAGTTTGTAACTGTCTCTACTCTCCAGGAAAGGCTTGGCGCATTGCTGTGAGGACCTGATTTCATTCAATGGCAAGTGCATTAATGAGGTCCGGATGCACCATCCCACCTCATCCCCAACTACCCAACTCCTCTCAAAAGTATGGGATGGAGAACCATTATTCCACAGAACACAGTTCCACTGCTCTCCACTCAATACAGGGGGCTTTATACCTCTCTAGCCCACACCTTGCATTGGGCATGGTGCCAACGGGTTCATGTTTATCTGCTCCAGTGTCCTATTCTACTGGAAGCACTTCAATACAGGGACTAGACAAGCTGTGTGTAACCACGAACCCTTGAACATATAGTGCACCTTTCAAAAGTGGTGTCTTTACACATATCTATTTTTTGCCCATTTTTAGGTGTTGCTGTACCCTTCTGTGCAAAGATCCGATTTAGAGACTTTCAACACGAATAGATGAATTCCTGGAAGCTAAGAGTGAAGTGGTCCTTCAGGCCCCTATAAATCCTCTGCAAAGTGTGACCCACAACTTCCTGTCTCAACACCTCTATGATCAATATCTATTCAAGACTGTGTGAGGACTAAAATAATCTCACACTAGAAAGTCCCTCTGATGGTTTTCAGAGATATTACTTCTCTATATTCTGAGCATTTTAAAAACGTATAGTGCCTTTAAAAAGTATTCATCTACATTTTTTCACATTACACCAACAAATGTAAATGTATTTTATTGGACATTTATTTGATAGATCAACACAAAGTAGCAAGTATTTGTGATGTGAACAGAAAATGTGAAGTTTTTAAAATATTTCATCTGTATTCCACTCTGCCAACTGCCTTCAGAAGTCATCAAATTAGTAAGTAGTGGGTTTTATTTATTCTCAGTCTAACTACAGCTGTTCTGTGAAGGTCTCAGTTTGTTAGAGACCATTAGTGATCAAACAGCACAATGAAAACCAAGGAACACACCAAAAAGTTCAGGGATAAAGTTGTAGAGAGTTATAAAGCAGGGTTAGGTTATTAAAAAAATACACCAAGGAGTATGGCATGACTACCAAGACATGGCCGTGCACCTAAACTGACAGACCAGGGAAGAAGAACTCTAATTAGAGAAGAAGCCAAGTCGTCCATGGTCACTCTGGAGGAGCTGCAGAGATCCGTGGTTCAGTTTAGAGAATTTGTACTCCACAAATCTGGCCTTTATGGAAGAGTAGGAAGAAGCAAGGCATTTTTGAAAGAAAGCCATTAAAACTCCCATTTGCAGTTTGTCACAACATGTGGAAGAAGGTGCTCTGGTCAGATGAACCCGAAACATTTTGGCCTAAATGCAAAACGCAATGTGTGGCAGAAAACTACAAACCATAGATCACCCTGAACATAATATCCTCACCATGAAACATGGTGTTGCTTTTCTTCAGCAGAGACCGGGACGATAGATGGAGCTAAGTACAGGGCAGTCCTGGAGGAAAACCTGTTAGAGGCTGCAAAGGGCGGAGGGTCACCTTCCAGCAGGACAAAAGCAAACAGCCAGAGGTAAAATGAAAGCATGTTCATCTGTTAGAATGGCAAATTCAAGGGCCAGACCTAAATCCCTGTGAGAATCTGTGGCAAGACTTGAACGTTACTGTTCACAGACACTCTCCATCCAATCTGACTGAGCTTGAGCTATTTTTCAAAGAAGAAAGGGCATAAATGTCAGCCTCCAGATGTGCAAAGCTGGTAGACACAGCTTTGCACATCTGTAACTGCAGCGAAAGGTGGTCCTACAACGTATTGACTTGGTGCACTTCAGACTTTCCATATTTTATTTGTAAAATGTTCAAATCATTTTCTTTTCACTTCACAATTACTTGCTACTTTGTATTAATCTTTCACATAAAATCAAAATATAATGTATAATATACAGCGGGTGAAATAAGTATTGAATACGTCACCTTTTTTCTCAGTAAATATATTTCTAGAGGTGCTATTGACATGAAATTCTCACCTGATGTCAGCAAAACCCAAGTAATCCATACATACAAAGAAATCAAACCATAGCTGTCCAGAAATTAAGTTCTGTGTAATAATTTGGAATGGCACCTTGATTTCTTTGTACGTATGGATTAGTTCTTACCGACATCTGGTGAAAATGTCACGTCAATAGCACCTCTAGAAATATACCGTATTTTCTGGACTATAAGCCGCTACTTTTTTTCCACGCTTTAAACCATGCAGCTTATAATGAGGTGCGGCTTTTTCTTCTTATATATGTTATTTTCCAGGTTTTATTTTTTAAAATTTGTGCGGCTTATAGTCCGGAAAATACGGTATTTACTAAGAAAAATGGTGACGTGTTCAATACTTATTTCACCCGTTGTAATTAGGCTTGTGGTTGTAACATGAAGAAATGTGGAAGTGTTCAAGGAGCAAGGAGTATAAATACTTTTTCAAGGTACTGTATATTCCAGTGTGCTTCAACTTGATCTTGATCTCACACAAGTATCTGACTGTTAAATCAGCAAAGTTAATCAAGTTGTTTTTTTAGTTGATTATAATTAACTAAGTAACTCTTTAACTAACTCTGTGTCACTGTGCTTATTAACACAATGATCCAGAAATAACAGATAGAGATCAGGAGGAACTTGCTGAGGTATTCCTTCAAGATTGAGGAAATGATATCCATACTGTTTATGTGTTCAGCTGCTGAGGGATTCTGCTTACCTGAAAGTTCTGACCAAGTTGTTGATATCATGGATAATCTCGTTCATGGTCAGATGCAGAGGGCCAACGATGTCTTGCAAGCTAGAGCAGGGCAGTGAGATGAAATGTGGATATGTACAGTTAGCACTAAAAGCAAACACTTGCAAACAAAAGCAAACATTATGAAGTTAAGGAGCAGTTTCACCCTTTAAAACCTAAACTAAGGATGGAAATCTGGGTTTGGGGTAACAGGGTTGGGAGAGTTCACAGGGTGGGGTCAGGTTTGGGTGGAGAGGTTAACAGGGTTGGATTGTGTTGGGATGGTTAACCGTTTTGGGTTTGGATTGCTTAACTGGAGTGAACTGAGTGGTTATCAGGGTTGGTTTGGGTTGGTTTACAAGGGGTTGTTTTAAGGGGTAACCAGATTTGGGTCATGGCAAGTTAACAGGGTTGGGTTGGTTAACAAGGTTGAGTGGGGGCTGTAGTGCTTTGGGCTGAGATGTTAACAGGGAGGGGGTTGAGGGGGGTTACAAGGTGGAGTTGGGGGGTTACCAGAGACAGGTAACTTTGTGCTGTTGTGCCCTTCTGTGCAAGGGTCAGATTTAGAGACCCTCAACAGGAGCAGATGAATTCGTGGAAGCTAAGAGTGAAGTGGTCCTTCAGGCCCCTATAAATCATCTGCAAAGTTTGACCCACAACTTCCTGTCTCAACACCTCTATGACCAATTGGGTGACTAAAATTACACAGATGATGAAAGGTGCTAATTAATGAAACTAATGTTTTCACGTCTTGCTGAAAGTGCACATGACATTTCATGACTACTGAACGTACATTAGTTTCACATCAGTAACAATCATATCTATCATTACTAACAAATAAGTAACACAATAACACCTCAATAGATCCACTAGTTAAAGTGTTTCAATAAAACACTTTCAATAAAATGATACACCAGGTTGCAAATTATTATGCAAATTGGATTTAAGCATCATAAAGAAATCGTTTTTGTTTTTCGACAAACCTCAAAGATCCTCCAGAGGCTTGCCTTTGTGCATAAACCAACTATCTGGCAACCCGCAATCAATGCTCGAAAGCAGAAATGGTTGCAGTGGGCCAAGGCATACATGAAGACTAACTTTCAAACTTTGCAGATTTTATTTGTAAAAATATTTGAATTATTATTCTTTTTTTTCACTTTACAATTACTTGCTATTTATTAATCTTTCACATAAAATCCAAATATAATATACTTCAGCTTGTGGATGTAACATGAAGAAATGTGGAAATGTTCAAGGGGTATGAATTCTTTTTCAAGGCACTGTTCCAGTGTGCTTCAACTTGATCTTGATCTCACACCTGTATCTGACTGTTAAATCAGCAAAATGAATCAAGTTGTTTTTTTAGTTGATTATAATGAACTGATGAACTCAACTATTTAACTAATTTGTGTTTCCTGACGAGTGCTGGGTAACCCTGGATGGTCCAGGTGGATGGCCACCATGTTCCAACAAGACTGTGATGTCACCAAGGAGGTGGCGGAGTCGTGTTTTGGGACGGATTTATGAAGAGGCCCCTTTAGGAGGATCCAGGGTTTCTGAGTGATCACTTTCTTTCATGGTACAAAAAGAAGAACCGTGTCTTCTGTAGCAAAATCATCTTCATGTAGGGCAATGCACCACCTCATGCTGCAAAGAATACCTCGGTGTCATTGGCTGTTATGGGCACAAAAGGAGAGAAACTCATGGTGTTGCCACCATCCTCCGTGACCTCAACCTTATTGAGAACCTTTGGAGTATCCTCAATCCAATGATCTATGAGGGTGGGAGGCAGTTGACATAAAAACAGCAGCTCTGGGAGGTTATTCTGACATCCTGAAAACAACGTCAAGCAGAAACTGTCCAAAAACTCACAAGTTCAATGGATGCAAGAATTGTGAAGATGATTTCAATGTTAACATGTAACTTGACCCATTAAGATGTTTTTGATTTCAGTAAATGTGAGCTCTTACTGCTGCAAATTAAACAAATGACCATTTTCAGTTCTTTGCAACCTATAAAATATTTAAAATAATATTAACATTTGATATTATGACACTCCATTGTGCATAATAATTGGGAACAGTGCATTTTGAGTTTGTTTGTTTTATAATACTGTTATTATTGGGATGTTTGCCCAATGAAATTTAAACTTTAATTTATTGATGAATTGACCATTTAGAAAAATCAGAGAAAAATACAATATGCATAATAATTTGGAACACGGTGGATAATATCTTTAAATGTGTCACCGGGGATAATATTGTGACTTATGTGTTTAAAAGAAGGGACACAATGTGGTATATAGACCTTCTCCTGAGTTTCTCCACTGCTATTTGCTTCTGAATCAGACGCTGAGCGTGAGAGTCCACCGGTGGCAGAGGAGGATCCTTAGCACCACCCTGGAGACAATACAGTATTACTACAGCGAAATGACTCAGGTGCAAGTTTGGCTGAGCTTGTTGCTGAAAGGCTTGCATGTAACGCCCACTTCAGGACTCAATGAAGAACTGCAGGTTTCACATCTCTGAAAATAGCAAATAAGTCAGGACACACACAGTTGTTGATATTTGAACTAGAGTGGGGTGACATGGACAAATAATCCTATATATATTTTAGCTGAATGGCGATATACGATATGATACATTATTTGATGTGAAAAATACAACACCAAATTAGGGCTGGGCAATATAATCGATATTTATATCAATATTGGAAATATAAGCAGATTAGAGATATGGGCTGAGGCAATATTATTTATATATTCAGTTTTAAAGTTTCAAAGTTATGTTCAATCTTGAGGAAAACCCTTTTCTTCTCCCTAAGTCTGTTCCATCCCAAAGACTTAGTAAGGGTACTGAAGAAATTAAGATAAAATTTCAATATATAAACATAGCACAGACAAAGGATTTCATGGGGTGTCCTAATTTTTTCACCTTGTATTTTTCACATCATACCATATTGTATATTGTACATCACCATTCAGCTAAAATTGATCAGGATATGATTTTTTTTGTTGATATCGCCCAGCCCTGGCACAAGGGTTGAGTGTAAAAAGCAGAAATCTTTCATTAAGTCAACCTCAAAACAACCACTCCACTACTAAACTTTAAAGCAGGATGAAAGAAGAAAAAAATGCTGTTACAGTGTCTAAAACAAACGATGCAGTAACACATCCCTACCACAGCATGCGTGTTCACTTCTTCACACTTACTTCATAAACAAAATGACATTTGACCCAAAATTCTGCACACAACAGTATATGTTATGCTCACCTCTGTCTCTTTACGCTCTTCCTGTCTTTCAGGCTCCTCAGGCAGAACATACACTCCTTTATAGAATTCCTGCACCCTGAGATCCAGCACCTCTGTCTCTTTCCTCAGAGTTCCATAATCAGGAGCTGCGGTGGTGGGCCTAGAAGGACCTCTTGCAGAGTGTGGAGCTTTCACTGCTACTTCCTCAATGTCCTCAAGATCATCTTCGTCCAGCTCCTCTTCTTCCTCACTCTGTGCTGAGGGTCCAGTCTGCAGGGAGAAACCAGGTCCATATAGAAACTTCATGGTCTCCTTGGTTCTCCACTCTGTCAGAGTGATCCGGAGACTTTCCAGCAGGCTGAGCTTGATGGCTGGAGCATCATCCTTGATGGCTGGAGCCATTTTCTTGTGGCCCTTAAGTAGATTTTTGAGCTCAGCTGCACTCTTCTTACTCATACCAACGTGAGAGATATGTAGGTTGGAGTCAGGAGCGCCCTGTGAGCTCGCATGTGCATCACAAACCACAGTAGGGTTCTCTGGTGTGACCACTGACCGGGAACTGTCGACCAGTGTGAACTCGTCCAAAAGCTTCCGAGTTTCCTCAACTGGTGTATCCTTCTCCACCAAAGCTGGAATGTGATGAAGGTCTGTAGCAGGTCTTGAGGATTTGTTGGGCTCATCACTGTTTATTCTCTCTGGTTTCAGATTCTGTTGTTTGCCATTTGCAACATGCAGTCCTTTATTCAACTGCTCCTCTTTACTCTTTTCATCCCACGAGGGTAGATCTCCCCAGTGCACCCGAGCTTTCGGACGCTCTCCAGCCACCACACTGGACACAAAGTCCTGCTCTACATCGCTGCTGTCACTCGGACCACTGGAGTTCCCGAGATCCTCTGAATGTTCAGGGTTTGGATTCTCAATGTCCCCTTCACTCACCTGTCTGTCCGCCAGCTTTATCTCCAAACCAGAGCTGCCTCTAAACATGCAGAAGATGAACAGAAGAAGAAGATTAGAAATATAAGAGTTGGGGTAACTGCATCAACTGTCCAAGGAAAGCTGTACCAGATTGTGGAGCATTGCTGTGAGGATTTGATTGCATTCAGGCAACCTCATCCTCAACTCCATCATTCCAGAGAACAGTTCCACTCCTCCACAGATCAATGGCTTTAAACACCTCTAGCCCATACCTGGTATTAACCATGGTGCCAGAAGATTCATGTTTATCTGCTACAGAGAGTCCTATTCTAAGTACAAGTACCTATTAGCAGTACTTGTCTACAGGAACTAGACAAGTTGTGTGTGTGCATACATCTGTGCACATCTGCGACAGCAATGGGTACAACTTATAACAGCTGAACGTTTTCATTGGAACGGGGCCACAAATATTTGGACACAGACATGCAAATGGAGCAAAATTGTGTTTACATACCCATCTCCCGTTCTCATTAGCTTGATCTCAAGAGGTCTAGATATGAAAGAGAACATTTGTTTATGAAAGTAACAAATGAACAAATGACACGATTTCTTCACAATCCTTGCAGAATGAAATGGATCCTCTCTAAGCAAAGTAATTCAGAGCAGGTTTGGTGTGAAACACTCCAGACAGAATTGCTCACAGCTCCCTTGTACGTTCATACTGAGGTTATGAATAAGTTCATACACTTTTATATTAAGTTATTAATGGTCATATAACCTCCTGAGGCCCAAACTCTTGCAGAGCATGCATTTTTTTATTTCTCTTTGCTATTTGGGCTAATTGGCACCTGATTAGTGTAAAAACAAAGAATTAGCGAGGTGAGGTTCCACGTCCCAACATCCAGCCGTGGTCGGTGTACCAGTCCGTTGTGGTGAAGAAGGAGCTGAGCCAAAAGGCGAAGCTCTCGATTTACCAGTCAATCTACGTTCCTACCCTCACCTATGGTCATGAGCTGTGGGTAATGACCGAAAGGACAAGATTGCGGATACAAGCGGCCAAAATGAATTTCCTCCGTAGGGTGGCCGGACGCTCCCTTAGAGATAGGGTGAGATCCTTGGTCACCCTGGAGGAACTCAGAGTAGAGCCGCTGCTCCTCTACATCGAGAGGAACCAGATGAGGTGGCTCGGGCATCTTTTTAAGACGCCCCCTGGATGTCTCCCCGGGGAGGTGTTCCAGGCACGTCCCACCGGGAGGAGACTGTGGGGTAGACCCAAGACACACTGGAGGGACTATGTCTCTCGGCTGGCCTGGGAATGCCTCGGGGTACATCCCGGGGAGCTGGCTGAGGTGTTGGGGGAGAGGGAGGTCTGGGCATCCCTGCTTAGACTGCTGCCCCCGCGATCCGACACCGGACGGACGGAGGGAGGGACGGACAAAGAATTAGCTTTTTACACGATGTAGTTTCTGAGAGAATGATGTCCACATATGAGGACTTTAGTTTCATATATATATATATATATATATATATATATATATCATAGAACACAGTGAAGTCACAATTAGTGATGATGTGCAAAACATTGATTTTGTGGCTGAACATAGCAGCATTTTTTCCCCTTGGACTAACAGATCTGGATCATCCTGTTCTGAAGAGTCAGAGCTATGATTGGCATGCTGAGCCAAGAAGGTCCATTCAAAATTCAAAGAACTGCATGATGTTCTTCTGTGGCACGCCACATAGAGTCAGGGCTTTAAGTGGACACCACACATGTGGACACCAGGTCCTAGGAGGATAAAGTTTAAATGTTTATAATAAACACAAGTTTAGTGTAGGTGGTGGAGGGATACACACACGCCATTGTGCATCAAAATAGTCCATAAAGACAAATACACTTGTTGAGGTGTGCCACTATGTCACTGTCACTGATGGTTTTGGACTGTTAAGAAACCAGCTGTATCTGTATTGTCACGGTGCGTCCAGTTTCCATTCACACCCACTGTGAGTCAGTACGTTTCTGATCAACTAAACACAATTTCACACCAAATCCCAGCTCTGAACGTTTAAACAGTGAAGATGACTTCAATGTACAGTGCCTTGAAAAAGTAATCATACCTCTTCATGATACACCCACAGATAAGTGTATTTTATTGGGATTTTACGCGATAGACCACAAAGTAGACACAACTATAAGCAAGTATTTTTGAACTGAAAAGAAAATGGTGTGTATATGTATCCAGAGCCCTGTACTCTACCTAAATGAAATATTGTGACACCAATAACCTTCAAAAGTCACCTAATTTGTAATTAGAGGCCACCTGTGTGCACTTTATTACCAATATAACTACAACTGTTCAGTGAAGGCCTCAGACGTCTGTTCAAAGAATATTAGTGCTCAACCAGAATCATGGAAAGCACATCCACAGATGATGAAAACCGCAACCACCAAATCCACAGCTGTGAAAATCCTGTCCACAGGATGACAATTACATCCACAAATCTGGACTTTATGGAAGATAGCAAAAAGAAAGTCCCGTTTGTAGTTTGCCACAACCATGTAAGGGACACAGCACAAATGCTCTGGTCGAAGTGCCAAATGCTATGTGTGGTGGAAAACTAACCATCTCACTGTGAAACGTGGTGGTGGCAGCATCATGCAGTGATGCTTTTCTTCAGCAGGGTCAGGGAAGCTGGGTACATCGCACTTTCCAGATTTTTCTTTTCACTTCAATTACGTGTAACTTTGTGTTGGTCTATCATATAAAATCCCAATCAGATACAATCTGTGGGTATAACCTGAAGAAACGTGGACACGTTCAAGGGGAATTAATACTCTTTCAAGGCACAAGATTTATTGTGATCATGAATAAACAAAGGGGGGAAAATCTCACTACCTCTCATCTTTTCTCAGCCAGAGCGGTGACTTTGAAATCTGGACCCCAAATGACTTGGAGGCTTTGTAACAGAAATTGCTACAAAAACACTGAGAAAGAAAAAAAGGGACATTTTACAAAAGGAACAGGAGTTGTGGATATTTCGAGCCCAACTTTTATGTCTCATGTTATCACTGCTGTACCTTGCGTTCTGTGATGTCATACACTTTGTTGGTCTTGGTGGAGATCTTATACTGTTGAGCAGGAACCTGAAACATGTGTGAAAATGAATGACAGACACACAACACAGCCATTGTATGTCCACATCTTCTTACTATATCATACAATGATCCAGAAGCACTTGCATTTACTGAATTGAAATTTTGACATAATGCTGTACTGGTGCACTACAATGACTACATACCATAATTTAGGTTTTAATATTTGTTATTAAATTGCAAATTCATTTTATACAATACTGAACTTTTTAAGAAAAAAAAAATAGAAACAAACAAAAAAAAAAACCCATAAAACTTGCTTCAGTCTATCATAGTTGGAAAGTATCATGTGAAATTTCACCAGTATCGACCAGCCCCAAGTGCTTCAATCATCTAAAATGTAGGGTTCTTACATTGGTGAGCTTGTTTGGGCATATGGGATATCCACAACGTTTACCAATGGAGCGTTCCTCCACTGCATCTTTATAGTTGGAGGGGGTGATGAGGCGAGCCTAAAAAAGATATATAAATAAAAAAAGATATATAATAATAATAATAATAATAATAATAATAATAATAATAATAATTGCCATATCATTAGTACTAGGTCAAGTCAGTTTTTGAAGTGTTGAAAAATGTGTTGAACCCCTATGACAAGAACCAACCTGTGAAGGCTAGATAACTAGTTCAGAACATCTCCAAAACATCAGGTAGCTCTTGTGTAAATATGCTATTTATCTTACATATAGGTACATTCTTATCTTTATTCTTATTCTTCTGTGATTTTTATGCATCGGTTTCACTACCAAGAGTTTTTTATTCACCCTTACATCTGTGTAAGGTGATGTGACAATAACACTTGATTTGATTTGGTATGCAGCAGTCAGTACCTACCAAAAGTGCTCCAAAGAAGGACAACCAGAGAGCCATTGACAGGATCATGAGCATCTACGGCTGACTGATGCTCATGGAGGTCCTACCTTGTTTACAGGACTTAAAGAATCTGCTGTAACATATTGGTGCCAGAGAGCATAGAATGCCTTCAGAGGTGTTGTGGAGTCCCTTCCTCAAATGGTCAGGTCGTGGCAGCACAAAACGGACCAACTCAATGTTAGTCTGATCATATGTCGAACCTGATAAACTAAAACACCTACAGAAGCTCATCTGGAGCTGTGATTGGCCAGCATACAGTAATAATGTGATACCTATGAACACAGAAGTTTACCCAGCAGGTGATATTGGTGTATTGATGAGGTGACATGGATACTTGGAATGAATATATGAAGCATAATGTTCCATTAATTGACCACGATTGTTCTATCTTAAGGCCTGTATGGATTGGTGTAGTGAAATGGAAGTTCTACAAAAACTGCCCTCATGTGGCAGAATACGGTTCAGTTCCGAAATCGAGCAAGTCCACCACGCTACACAATGCTACCATGCTATAATAAAAGTTCTTGGGCAAGATTCCTAACTCGGGTCACTCTGAATAAGTGCATCACACAAATGGAAATGTACAGCAGTTGGTCTGGTATCAGGACTTTAGCCTTACTGGAGTGAAAATCAGTGCAATTACTGGACAAACTGGGTAACTGCGATGGACGGGCGCAATGTGACGGGCGCACAATGATTCAGGCCCATTGAGGATGAAGTGGATAAGATCATGACTCATTAATAATACTGGATAAGAGCTTGTATACATACACAGTCGATAAGAAACTCCTCGGTCACGCTGTCATCCAGCAGCCTCTCCACCACTTTTAGAGCCCTTCGCTCCAACTCCAACTTCTCTCTCAGCGTTTCCTTCAAAACCTCCCTCCTGTGAACAAAGCAGACTTACTCTCAGCTTTCAAAACCACGACAACACACATGAACTTATCTCTAATTTATTTACAGCAGGATTTAGGCCTAGTCTGGGACTAAACTGCAGTGCCAAGGATGAACCACCTAAAACATGTAAACATAGACCCAGTGTGTTTTACACACAGGTTGCACTTCACCCACTCACACAGTGGAAACACACACACACACACACACACACACACACACACACACACTAGGGTGCAGCCCAATCAAGGGCACTTAGGGATAGTAGAGAGCAGCTGGGGAGTTAAGTGCCAACTCACTAATGTCCTGCCAGTTGAGGGAATCAAACCAGCAGCCTTCTAGCCACCAGGCCAAGTCTGCCCCCTAGAGTGTAGGCTTATATTTTTTGTATCTAGGATAGCTTAGGCAGGTTCTACAGTTCTAAGTAAATAATTGTGACCTATAATATCCCTGTAGCTACACTGACATATCACACTGTAGCTCTAGTATCCAACAAGAAGCTGAAGGTGTCTTAGTTACTACAGGTAAGTCTTACCTTTTGGCCTCCTCTGCAGCTGACCTCACTGCAGGATCCTTCCCACCTGCAATACAAATGCACTAAATCAACACAGGGACCAGGAGCACATGGAGCACTGCTAAGAGAGAAACTAACAAGTCATCAGAGCATGGCTCGGAAAGCCTGCGCAGCTCCCAGTTCACACTCCAGGAAACCACCGCCTCGTTTACAGTTGAAAACATTTTAACTTGCCTTTCTTTTTCCCTTTAGATGAGCGACATTTCCGCCTCTCCCCGGTATCCATGCTTTCTGTCCTCAAAACAAACCGAATGGGGCCGCGTCTCAATTCCGCCGCTCGTTCACTATGTCACTAAGTAGTGCACTCACTGGGAAAGCGGAAATGAGGTTTGAGAATTTGTAAATATTAAATATTTAAATAGTTCTTGACCACATATACACATTATTTAAAGACGTTATTTAAGGAATACTTATGTCTAAGCTTTTTAATAATTTAATTAAAACGTCTCCAGGCTGTTAGAATGTCTCAGAGCTACAGCTCTATAATAAACAAAGCGCGTCAAAGTTGTCCTAGCGATATAAAGTGATGTTTTCTAGTTTATCATGAAGACGTGCACGAGGCACTATAAACCTTCATTATGAGAGTCAGTGCAGATTATCCTTTTTGTGCAGGGTTTCTCCATCTTTTCCATCTTACGACCCACCTGTTCATAAATAGAAAGCATAGCAGCCCACCACAAAAACAAAATACTGTTCTTGACTTCTATTTATTGGGCAATGAAAACATGAACATTTTGACTCAAACAATAGCATAAAAAAATAGCACGTCTTCCTGAAAAAATAGGTCACAAAGATTCTATCAGACATTCTGTCTGTCAGACATGTATTGATCTCTTGGTTTTTAATTAAATAAAATTATTATTATTAATATTATTATTATCATCATTCTGTTTTATTGTTAATATTAATATTAAGTCAGTATTTCAAAAATTGTGCATTTCTATTATGGAGACAAAAAACAGGTGGAATAATGATGATCATGAGGATGATGGTGAAGAAGAACAAGAAGAAGAAGAAGAAGAAGAAGAAGAAGAAGAAGAAGAAGAAGAAAACTTAAGATCAATAGTGTGATTGCCTACTGCAATCCCACTCACTAGACAGTGCAGTTCCTGCAGTATGTTTTGCTCAAAAGATGGTGTTGCACATTCTCTAAGCTGGTGTGGTGACTGTTATTATTACTAGTCTAAACCCAGATTGTTTATCATATTATATTTTGGAGATCTAAAACTGCACATATAAATGCATACTACAAGTAGTCAAACTAAATGAGAGATCTTGAACTAACATTTACAGGTCTGGGTTTTCACTAGTCAGAAATACAGTGAAGATATCTCAAACTACAACTTCTACTAAAAAGGAATGAGATAATGAATTGCATTGTCAAGCTCTAAAACTGGATAAATGCACAACTCAAAATAAATGACATACATCTAATGATGGGTTGATTTAGTGTAAAATTAAACCAGCAATACAAGCCAAGACTAATGATTTATGGGTAAAAACAGATGTCAGCAATGCAGTTTTTATTGGTAGAAATTCTCATTTCAGATATCAACTATCTGCTGAGCTGCAATCCCACTCGAAGCTTCTATGGTAACTGCACTTTCTGATTAGTGTTATTGCAGTCAGCAATCACATTTTTGTTTTCCACCTGTTAAAAAATGTTAAAAAATGCAAAATTGTTTTGCGAGATTGGTTGGCCTGGCTTGTTTCTGCCAACATCATCATTGTGTAACATCACAGAATGAAAGGTACAAATAGAGACTGTTTCTGTCTTAGGTTATCTCTTTATGAAAACAGTTTCTTACTGATACCTAACTTGGCAGACAGGCTTACCTATATAGTTGTCTTATTATTTAGAACAGATTATTTTTCATACAAGACAAGGAAAGAACCATCCTGAACCTGAATGGATTGCTTGTATGTAGCTTTATTATTTGTGTTTTTGTACAATCATCACACAAACTTTCCAAATTCTGTAATTCAGTGTGAATGGGGAAAGGTTTGTCTGATGATTCTGTAAAAAACATGCTGCATGAAGCTCTGTCTCCTGAATCTCCAGCTCTGTCTAATTTGGTGTTTATAGCTCAAAAAGGAGGGTTTTTTTTGTGAACATTTGTATTTTTGGACAAAAGTTTCCTGACAATGCATTAATGCATTCATATAGACGATTTTTGGCCACTTTTAATTTGCACACATTTTTTTACAAAAAGTACAGCGTTTACCAAAACATAATGCATGAAGCTTGACATTTTTCACACAACAGCTCTGATCTGATCACAGCACGCAATGTCTCTCCACTCCGCTCCTCCAGCTCTGTCACAATGATGAATAGACTTCATATGAGAATTTACTGTAATCAGCCATTAGAGGTTTAGTTTGTGCACTACTGGTCCCAAGCCCGGATAAATGGATCATAAATATGATTGTTATACTGGATTGTAGGTAGAAGATCTGTGACGTCCCTGTGAAGGGAACATCCAAAAGAAGAAGAACCGTTATTTACTGTTATTTATTTATTTATTTTACATTACATAATAATAATAATAATAATAATAATAATAATAATAATAATAATAATAATAATAATAATTCAGTATCATCATCATCATTATAATTATTATTATTACATTTTTATTGTTATATTATTGTTGTTGTTGATGTTGTTGTTGTTGTTATTTAGCCCTGGGCTACAGTATATTTTACGCCGCGCTCTTTTACGCTCCCTAGCCAGTAGCTCCCTATGTAGGGAAGTTTGATTCGGGACAAGCCCGTTCTGCCGTCACTGCTCTACGACAAGCGCGAAGCGTCATACGCAGTCCGAAACGCGATCTCTCCTGACAAGAGGCGGTGTGGCTCAGCCGCCGACCGCTGGCGCGTTTTTCCGCTTTTCCGGCAGCTTTTCGGTTCTAAGGTAGGTTATGGGCGCAGTTCGGCCGCGGTCGAAGCGGAAGATCGGGACTGGCTCGTGTGAGATGTGTGGAGACGCGTGCGCTGCGCAGTCTGCGGAGGAGCTGGTCAGAGAGCAGCACTTACAGCCCCTCTGCTCCTCAGCTGCACAGAGGAGCGTCTCCCCCCGGGCTTCACGCGGCTGTTTACGATTCTGTAGTGCTGAGAAACCTCTGCTCATATCCGGGGCACAACTGCACCCACCACAGCCTGACCAGCTCCAACTGCAGGACCACTGGAGCGCTGACCAGTAAAGGCTGTGCTTTCATCTGGGTTTAATGGTGTATCTGAGGTTACAGTGTTCACAGCAGTGTAGGTTAGTGTGTAAGTCACTGATGGGGTCATAATAAGTCAGACTGAGGGGCAGCAGTGGCCTGATGGTTAGAGAACCAGCAGAACAAGGCCATGGGGCTGCCCACTGCCCAGGGCGTGTGTGCTCACTGCCCTCTAGTGTGTGAACTCACCAGTGTGTAAATGTGTCTGACTGTGTAGAGGAGACAGATTTCCCTGCGATCACCTGTTCATTTTACTTAGTTTTGTTCTGTTTGACTGGTCAAACTGGCCAAACTGGTCAAACTGGTGGCGCTGGTGAAACATCAGTATAAACCGCTTCAACAGACCACACAAACAATTAAGACCAGCATGACCAGATTGAGACTGGTCCAGCAGTATGACCGCCTTGATCACACTAGATAACCAGTCTGCTTGGTCAAACTGGTCATGTTGATCAAGCCAGAGTCAAACTGGGCTGCTCTCCCTCTGACTCCGGCTGCCAATTACAGGCAGTGTGACCTGGGATTTGAACCTGTGATCCTCAGATCCCCAGTGCTTTAAGCCGAGGTGGATATGTAAATGATTACAGATGTGGTCGGATTAGACACTGGGTCTTGGCACAAGAGGGCATAAAAGTGCTTCCCCTGATGTGGTTATGTTGGGCCATTCTGTCCTGCTTCAGTCCCAACTGTCCCAGAATCCTGTACAGATGTGTTCAGTAGTATTCAGTAGAAGAGGTTAGTAGATCTTCTTTCGGCTGCTCCCTTTAGGGCTCGCCACAGCAGATCTTCTACCTCCAGTCCAGTATAACATGATCCACGTTATAGTTTTGGCAATAGTTTTACACCGGATGCCCTTCCCAATGCCACCCTCACCATTTATCCAGGCTTGGGACCAATCAGAGTAGAGTAAAAAATTGATAGTTAAATATTCGAGCCAATCAGAGTTGAGTAATAAAAAAATAATTAAATTATCCAGCCAATCAGAGAAGAGTAATAAATTACCGTATTTTCCAGACTATAAGATGCACTGGAATATAAGGCGCACCCGCAAAGTTAAAAAAAACAACAACAACTGGAAAATAACATAAGAAGAAAAAGCTGCACCTCATTATAAGCGACATGGGTTAAAGCGTGGAAAAAAAGTAGCGGCTTATAGTCTGGAAAATACAGTAATAATTAAATATTCGAGCCAATCAGAGTAGAGTAATACTTTAATAATTAAATTATCCAGCCAATCAGAGTAGAGTAATAAATATATTTCTCATATATTTTTCATAAATCACAGATTGTTCCATTTCTTCTCATTTCACAGGAGATCTGAATGTAAAGAAGAGGAGAATGCTGTAAAATGGCTCTAGAGCAGTTCAGTGATGTTGTCCAGAGATGTGTAAGTCTGAATTAGCGGTGGGCCGCTTGACTCTATTTTACTGTATCATATATATTTGGAGATCATGGTGAGACTGTACTTTTTGTGCACATTGTTGATAACGTCAGTGCTTACAGAACTCTGACCAACTGTACATTTAATCACAGACAGTGTCCTTCGTCCTGTTTAACTGGAAGGAGTGCGGCGCATTTTGAGTCAAAATCAGTGTACAAAGGATGGGAGGATATTTGGATATCAGTTTTTAAAATCTGCTCCTACTGATGCATTTTGTGCCCATGTCAAAATATTGTGACGGGTTGGACAATGAAACTGAAACACCTGTCATTGTAGTGTGGGGAGGTTTCATGGCTAAATTGGAGCAGCCTGGTGGTCAATCTTCATTAAGTGCACCAGTAAGAGCAGAGTGTGAAGGTTCAATTAGCAGGTAAGAGCACAGTTTTGCTCAAAATATTTCAATGCACACAACATTATGGGGACATACCAGAGTTCAAAAGAGGACAAATTGTTGGTGCACGTCTTGCTGGCGCATCTGTGACCAAGACAGCAAGTCTTTGTGATGTATCAAGAGCCACAGTATCCAGGGTAATGTCAGCACCACCAAGAAGGACCAACCACATCCAACAGGATTAACTGTGGACGCAAAAGGAATCTGTCTGAAAGGGATGTTCGGGTGATAACCCGGATTGTATCCAAAACATGTCATTCCCAAGACGAACTGACACTGTATTGGCCACAAAAGGAGTCCCTAGTACAGCATACTAATCAATTATTGTGGTCTAAATCCAGGTGTTTCAGTTTCATTGTCCAACCCCTGTATATTATGTATCATGAAAATGTGCTTAAATCTTTTGATGGATATCAGTCTGTTAGATCCTGTGCATGAGCCTTAATTTGAACTCCTGTTCAGTGTGATATTATTAGTGTTCATTCGCTAATTCTGCTGTCTGCTTGTCTCTTCAGCAAGCCCTCCAGGGTGAAAAGTTCTCTCCAGCTGATTTTGATGTGTTCCAGGCTGCGGGGAGGACCTGCATCGAACAA
Organism: Acestrorhynchus altus; assembly: GCA_034509495.1. Lineage (NCBI taxonomy): Eukaryota > Metazoa > Chordata > Actinopteri > Characiformes > Acestrorhynchidae > Acestrorhynchus > Acestrorhynchus altus. The sequence continues at coordinate 17,202,219 of CM067502.1, read as the reverse complement.
GGCGACAGCGCTCAGGTGCTGAGTATCATCATTGATGAGAGAAATAAGGTAAAATAGGGGACATGTTTGGATTCTTTGCATGAAACACAACAATGAATGTGTTGACGCATGTGTAATAATGACAATTACAGCGTGAAAATTACAATAACTGCAGAAAATCAGATTGGGTGAGTTATCCAAAAAATGTGTTCACAAGCACTTCAGGTATTAGATCATGGGAAACGCTGGGGTTACATGTGTCAGGCACTAATTGGGTCTCTCTTTTGCAACAAGCCAATAAGATCACAGATAAACTTGGGGTGTATACAAGTACCGTATTTTCCGGACTATAGAGGGCACCCGAATATAAGATGCACCAGCAAAGTTTGTAAAAAATAACATATATATATAATCCGCGCTGGGCTAAAAGCCGCTGATATCTACTGAACTGATAACGTAGTTTAACTGAACATAAATGAACCGATTCGTTTCTGAACAGTTTCTGTAGCATAAAAGTAAAAGTGTTGATCAAACAAAACAGAAAAGTTATTGATTGGTTTATTCATCGTCCTCCTGCTCACTGAAACCACTGAAGTCATCTTCTTCAGTGTCGGAGTTGAACAGCCTTAGAAGAGCTTTGTCACATACCGGTACTTTCTCTGTGTCGATGTCAGTGTCGCTCTCCGTGTCGCTGTCATCCCGGGGGTGAAGCTGGCTCTGAAGCTGTGGTGCCCTGTTCACACACCAGTCCAGCCTTTCGGAACCCATTGGTGATGTGCATGAGCTTGCATGTGCTAACTAAAAATAAACATCGTCTTCTGTGATTTCCAACTTTTTCACTTTCTGCTACAGCGCCCCCTGGTGGGTGAAGAAAAAGCCGCACCTCATTGTAAGCCGCATGGTTTAAAGCGTGGGGGAAAAAAAAGTAGCGTCTTATAATCTGGAAAATACGGTATATGTGTCCTGTAAAACCCCCAATGCCTGCCACATTTTATACAACGAGACATAATAGAAACATCTAGAACAGTGGTTGCCAAGCCCTGGGCCACAATTAATCCCCCCCATTACAGAAGTGTTTTGTCACCATCTCACAGGTGCTGTGTTAGACACTGGTATTTCCAGTACAACCCGTCAGTTTTCGTGTATGCATGGTTAAGATTATATATGCACGGACAAATCAGATTACAGAGCTGAAAACCTGCTCTGTTCTTTGGATTTCTTTATCTAGTTTCTGGACCTTACTCAGATGTAGTATAAGAGCATGCTGTTTATAGGACAACCTGTAATCAGGTAACTGAAATCTGACTAAGATCAGATTATTGAGTGGATTCATAAATAGAATAAATAGATTTTTAATAACTCATCACCTACACCATTAAAAGTGCAAGATCCTTCAGGAAATTTTGGAGGTTCTTCAGTTTGAAATTGTGGAGGAACTTCTCGAAGTACTTTATTGATGCGTTCCTGAAACACCTTAAGAGGTTCCTCCAAGTTTCCAAATGAAGAACCTCCAAAAGTTCCCCAAGGATGCTGTAGTTTTAACTGTAAATGCAGGAAGATGAATATGTAAGGAACATTTCCATTGTCTTTTCTTGTCTCTTCTCATCAAAGGATATTATCAGTTGTATGGGATGGAACCTGCTGAAGCCTCTGGTGAAAGTTCTCGTGAAGAAGGAAGACAAGAACCTTCCTCACTGCCATGCCATCCTCACGCATTTGTTAGAGGTTTGTTTTGCAGCATTCAGTTAAGTTCAGCTCTCCCCCACTTGCCCGGAGTGATGAGGTTCCCCAAGTGGACACCACACAACTTTCGAAATCTCAGAATCACTGACCTGCTCACACTAGACAACATTTTAACCTGGTCATACTACCATACAAATGGTCTGGCATTTAGGCCATTCTGACCAAATGTCAGGAGGTCATGTGTTTGTCCTCTGAAGGCAGGGCTTCCAACGGATGCTCTGAACTTGGGCGCATCATAGACTCTAATATGTGGGCTTTTGTTGAGTCCCAAGAAGCCGTGTGTGCCTTTGGGGCCTGAAAGTCCACATTACATAATAAGGTTATTGTTCTGGTTGCTCGTGATGAACTCTTGAGTTTTGTCATGCTATCATTGGATGTTGCTGCTCAAATATGTGATGTATTTCTGTGTCAGGCCTGCAGCCCTAAAGAGCTCCTGGTGGGTCTGCTGGAGCCGTTGGAAGATGCAGACTCTGATGCTATTGCTGAGACCAACATCCTTCTAATGAAGCCTTTAAAGACAGGTGAACTTCATTCATACTCTCTTTCCTGGTCTTCTGGCATTCGTTCTGATGTTCTTTGTATTATCTGAAACTGTGCCTTATTTGACCTTTCAATCTGGGGCAGTTTCCTGGATGGGCGATAAGCCTATTCCTGGACCATCACGGTAAAACGCACAAGATCCTTGAGGAACTTTTTGAGGTTCTTCAATTTGAGACTGATGGAACCACATAAAGTGCTTCAAGGAAGCTTCAAGAACCATCACACTGTAAAAAGTACAAGATCCTTGGGAAACATTTGCGGATTCTTAAATTTGTGAACTTCAAAGACAAAGGTTTCTTGAAGGTTCCTTGAAGCACCTTTAGAGGTTCCTCCACAGTTTCAGATTGAAGACCTGCCAAAAGACCTTCCTCAAGGATCTTGCACTTTTAACAGTGTAAACCTCATTTTGTGTGGAAATGTTCCACTGAGAGGAAAATGTAGTCCTGACTTAATCCTTAGTGGACAGGGATCAGTGTGGTTTCACGGGTCATTGCTGAATAAGTCTTAAAGGTAATAACTGCTTAATAAGCCTACATTGTCTTCCTGTGTTTGCCACAGTGCTGCTGAAGCTGGGGAAGAAGAAGGCTTCCTCACTGGGCATGGCTCTGTCCACCTTGCTCAACCAGGTAGCTCGGCTCCCGGTACCCTTGAGTAAAGAGCAAGAAGAGGACGATGTGTTTGGTTTGTGTCGCTGCTGCACGGAGCTGCTGAGCTTCATTAAGCCCTTCGTGGAGGAAGTCCGAGACAACATTAAACACAATCGCGGCTCCTGCAGGAACGATGAGCTTAGGGGGGAAATACTGAAATTGTAGGTTTCTAATGTTGCAATCCACAGGTTCTCCGTTGATGTTCTGGAGGATCCTTGCTCTGCACGAACGTGTTGGTGTTTTCTTGTTCTGGCCCACCTGATTTTAATAAGCCCTTGCTGTAATGGGAGTCTGTGAAGCCCTATTAGGACTGGACCAGTTCTCCTGGAGGAGCGTGTATTATGAAATGTATGGGAATTTGATTGGAGAATTCTTGGAGGCATTCTTACTGTCAAACTGAAAAAATCTACACACTGTAGATTCATTCTTCTTCTTCTTCTTTCGGCTGCTCCCTTTGGGGGTCGCCTCAGCCGATCATCTGCCTGATCCGCATTATAGTTTTACGCCGGATGCCCTTCCTGACACAACCCTCACCACTTATCTGGGTTTGGGAGCGGCACCAGTAGTACACCCCTAATGGCTGGTTACAGTAAATTCTCATATGAAGTCTATTAATTATTAAGTATGAATTATAAGATTCATTCTGGCTAAAAATAATTTCTCAGTTCTTGCAGTCAGACTGTAAAAAACGACACACACTGCAGCTTCACTCTGCTTTAAAATCACCCCACAATCACCAGATCTCTTAAATTATAGAACCTGCCAGAGTTTGATGAATCCAACACTAAAGTGGAGCAAGGTTTGTCTAGGATTTGATCAAAAAATGTAAAAAAAAAAAAAATTAATATATTATACACAGATCAGCCATAATATTATGACCATTTTATTATGTTCCTACCTTCATTGTTCATTTTATCAGCTGCTCTCACCATACAGGAGCACTTTATAGTTCTGTAAAGTTCTGTAATTCCAGACTGTAGTCCATCTCTTTCTGTATACTCCTCAATCGTCAGGTCTCACAGGACCACCACTGAGCAAGTATTAAGTGGGTGGTGGGTCATTCCCAGCACTGCAGCACTGGACTGACATGGTGGAGGTGTGGGCGCGTCTATTGTCCTGGTCTGAGTGGCTCAGACACGTCTTTAAACCCCTCAGTGAAAGTAGAAACAAGATGGTGGTCATAACATTGTGGTTGATTGACGTGTGTGTTTATGAGTATTGGATTGGGAAGACTAAATGGGAAATGTTCCCACTATGGTTTTGCTTTCTTAACAGTTGTATGAAGAGTTTAAGTGAGCCTCTCTTGGAGGTGCAGCTGAAGGATCCAGAGGTGTTGGAGAAATCTCCTCTCAGAGACTTTGCCACAGAGATTCTGGTAAAAACCTGCTTGGTTTAAAGTAAATGTTCACACATTTCATCTTTCCTGTGTGGTTCCTATATATGTATTGTGGAAACCAGTCCTTGTAAGCAACATTAGACCTGGAGACGTGAGGTTTCTCTTGCTTTAAAACTGAAACCAAACATTTAAGACTACAAATCTCCACCACTCATCACTGATCCATGAAATTGCTTTGTTTCAGCTCATTCTTTCCAGCATTGGTGAGTCTCTGCCACATTTGCTGTGCCACAACCAGCTACGGAAAAGAGAAGTGCCTGGCTTTCTGGAGGAGGAAGTTAGATATCCTAAAGAGTCTTTAGCCTGTTTGGCTCATTTACTCTTTGTGAAGCACATTGCCATGGAACGCTTTCCTGCAGTTCTGAGGTAAAGAACGGTGGGCTCCTGTGGAGTCTAATAAATAATCTTAAATCTAGTGCATGTACTTTTGGTCACCACCTTGTATTTCTGGAAATCAAGATCTGTTTGCACAGATCGGTACTGTACCACTGTCTGATGACTGAGTTGTGTATAGAATTCACAGATCAACAACTAGCCGGGCTGAAATATAGCCTCCAAACATGGTGGAGGTAGTTTCACAAAGTTGCTACATTTGCACTCACTCCATCTTGAACTTTTCACAATCAGTTCTAGAAACATAGTTTATACTTTCATTTGAAGCAGAGATGCCTGCACATAATTAATGTATCTCAATGGATACATTTCCATGCACCCTCATTATCTATTAATCATCCGAATAATTGCACAGTCGGAATATAATATGTCTGTGTGTACACTTCAATCGGAATACAGTAGTCTGATTGAGGCCGTTCCGATTACAATTTCTGTCTTATTGAGCAAGATTGGTAATCCTTTAAGTAATCAGTTAAATAGAAGAAATAGAATCAATTTAGTCAGAAAACGTTGGCAGAATGGATGACCATAAGGCGCACTTTAACAAGCTGTTCAGACAAACTGGATGCTTTAAGATGGTTAAAATGCATTAATGGCCAAGATGATTGAAAAGCTGCTTATCTAGACAAAATATACCCTGTGATAGTCAGCTAACCTATAACCTGGTACCTCTCGAAAAGCGGTATGTAATTGCCTTTGATTGTGTAATGTATATTACCTCATACTTGGTGATGCTGGTCAACCAGCTGGGCATGTTGGCCCACTAGCTTGGTTCAGCTTGTTCAGATTGATCAGATTACTCTCAGTACGCATGTAAATACAGGGTGCATATAGAGACCCAGGCCTGAATGTAGAATCAGAATGGATTCAGTTGGATTGGGGAAAATCTTTACATGTAAACATAGTCAATGTTTGGTGATGCCCCCTCTGTTCCGAGATACAGGACTACTTTATTGAACTCCTACTGTTTGTCACTTTTTCAGCCCAGTTTTTCTTCTTCAGTGCAACATGGAGTATGTTGAGCTCTTGCTAAGCAGGTATGTGGAACAATTGCAAATGAATTAATAACAATTTACCCTAATAGTTTGTTTATTTTTTGATATGAAATCATATACAGGGGTTGGACAATGAAACTGAAACACCTGTCATTGTAGTGTGGGAGGTTTCATGGCTAAATTAGAGCAGCCTGGTGGCCAATCTTCATTAATTACACATTGAACCAGTAAGAACAGAGAGTGAAGGTTCAATTAGCAGGTAAGAGCACAGTGTGCTCAAAATATTGCAATGCACACAACATTATGGGGGACATACCAGAGTTCAAAAGAGGACAGATTGTTGGTGCACGTCCAGCCTTGTCTACTAGCTAAGGATATTCTAAGTGAATAGCAAAGCACTTTTGTAAGTCGCTCTGGATAAGGGCGTTTGCTAAATGCTGAAAATGTAAATTTAAATGTCTTGCTGGTACATCTGTGACCAAGACAGCAAGTCTTTGTGATGTATCAAGAGCCACGGTATCCAGGGTAATGTCAACAAACCACCAAGAAGGACCAACCACATCTAACAGGCTTAACTGTGGACGCAAGAGGTAGCTGTCTGAAAGGGATGTTCGGGTGATAACCCGGGTTTGTATCCAAAAAATGTCCTTCCTAAGATGAATTGACGCTGTATTGGCCACAAAAGGAGGCCCTAGTTCACCATACTAATAAATTATTGTGGTCTAAAACCAGGTGTTTCATTTTCATTGTCCAACCCCTGTATATAATAAACGATATATATAATAAACTACATGCTGCCTTGCATTTTTAAAGTACAGAAGTTTTTTTTTTTTTAATGTATTAATATTTTAATAATTCACACGCTCACAGTTTTAGTTAATCTGCTTGTTATTACATGTATTTGTTACAGAACTGAAGAATCATGGGTGCAGAAAGGACTGGTTAGAACAATACTTAAAATACTAAATAACAATCAATATTGTGACTGTCACAAATTTTATATCTCAATTTTTGTTTTTTTTTTAACATGAATCTGACGTTGTTCACACTGTTTCAGAATTTCATGTTAAATAAAAAAAAAGTGTTTTCATTTTTTTTCTTCTCCTGTAAAGTTGACATTTTGGAGATATAAGGTTTTGTTCTGACAGTGACTGTATTGTTATTTCACCTGTATTTTTGATTTGTCTGTCTGTTAATTGGGTGTAATGCTCATTTTCTCTCCACAGGAGCTCTATGAGAAAACTCTGGTGAGAGTGGAAGACAGCAGTTTGCCTGTGGACCTCCTAGACCTAAAATCATTTTTTAGTGTTCCACAGGTGGGCATCTTTGACTTTATATATATATATATATATATATATATATATATATATATATATTAAATTTATTTAGATCACAGCCCTGATGATATTCAGTATAACACACATTGGATTTGGAAAATATACAGTAAACTTTAAACAGTAAATTAATTTATTTTCATTGTATCACTTAATTATCCACAACACCGTTAAATGTGCTAAAGTGTGTTTTTGTAATTGTTGTCTGTAATTAGTTAATTCTCCTTCTTGTTTCAGAATTTGGTTAAAGTGATGACATTATGTCCAGTTCAGAGTGTGGTGAGTCAGACCTAATGTAAACTGAAAATGCTGTGGCTTGCAAAGTTTGGGCATCCCTGGTCAAAATGACCATTACTGTGAACAGTTAAGCAAGTTGAAGCAAGCAAGCCTGAGGAATCTCTAGATTTTAGTCTTGTCTATTAGCTAGGGAACAGCAAAGCACTTTTGTATGTCGCTCTGAATAAGGGAGTCTGCTAAATGCCGTAAATGTAAATTAAATGATCTCCAAAATGCATGAAGTTAAATATGCAACATCCCCTTTTTATTTTAAGCAACAAGAATTGCTGGAATTTCATTAAATCCAATCTTCCCTCTATCCATGAAATGTTCCCTGTGCCAAAGCACGATTGATCCACCCCCATGCTTAATGGTTGGGGAGATGTTCTTTTCGTGTCATTCTGTGCCCTTTTTTTTCCTAAATATACCTTTGCTCATTGGTGAGGACGTAGGAGAGGTGTCTTCTGAAGACTCTGCTATGAAGGCCATATTTGTGCCAGTAGAACAATGTACCGCAACTCAACAGTCTGCTTAAGACTTTTGTAGTCCAGCAGGGCTTCTGATTTGCCTTTCTAGCAAACCTATAAGCAACTGTCTGAAACCTTTCTTGGACTTCCAGAACTTATCTTGACCACCACAGTTCCTGTTAACTGCCATTTCTTAATTACATTTCAAACTGAGGCAAGCTGAGTGCTAGGTAACTGCTTAGAAGAACCCATGGCTGCTGTTTTTTGGAGCATTTCTATTTCCAAAGCTTTGAAATTTGCCTCACCTGGCCTTTCCTAACGATGATTATGAACAAGCCATAACCATAACAGACTAGTTATGGTCAAAGTTATCTGAAAGTTCAAATCTCTTAGGGTTTCCATACTTTTGCAAGGTACTGTTTTGCTTTTTTCACTCAAATCATCATTTCATATTCAACTCGTTGAACTGTTTACAGTCATTTTGACCAGTGGTGCCTAAACGTCTGGATGCTACTGTAAACAGTCAAACTCTGTAATTTGCTTGGCAATTGGTTATCTGATGAAGCTTCTTTATGTTCGTGATATAGTGCATATTTGTATTTATCATTAATCTTTTACAGACATTTATGAGTGCTTGTGTTAGTTAAGGTCAGTTAGGCACTTTTTGCTGATGGAGGTTTGTTTCTTCTGCCAGAGGAAGAAAGGACTGTCTGTTTTCCAGCTGAGCATTGACAAGTTTACCACAGAGGCCAAATACAAGTTTTTCAGGTAAGTAGTTCTTGATTGTTTTCAGACACTTCTAGCACTTTCACTACTATGGCTTTGAAATTCCAGGGTTGTTGCCCCTACGTCTTTGACTTTGGGAAGCAAATGACCTAATAACCTCTTAAATCCAAGCCAAAATACGTGCATGTCACTGACAGATGAACACAACATAGATAACCTAAAGCATTAAGGTATAAATGAAAATGTAAAAGTATAAAACAGCCCCGTTTCAGATTATAGAAGAGAGCACAGATCTTCAGTGGCGGTGTGTGGCTGTATTTCAGGTGTATGCTGAAAACTAGTAAACATGCAGGAGTGGAGGGTTACATCATCAAGAACATTAAAAACCAGATCGACTTTGCCATGAAGGTTGGTGGACATCATAATTGCTTTTTTGAGTGGTTTGGACTAGGGCTGGGCAATAGATCGATAGGCAATATATGGGCTGAGGTGCTATTGTTTATATATCATTTTTTAAAGAGTTTAAATATCTGTTTCAATCTTGTAGAAAACTGTTTTTTTCTGCTCCCTCACTCTGCTCCACCCCCTGCTCTCAGCTCCTCTACTCTGCTTCCCTCCACCCCTACTTACACACTACAAAGTCTTGGTGTGTATAAAGAGGAAATAAAGATTTAATGTGTAAATGTTATTTATTATGTTTATAGTAAAAAAAAAAAAAGGCAGAAGGGTTTCCTATTTTTTTCACATTGTATTTTTTCACCTCATATATTGTATATATCATATATTTACATTCAGCAAAAAAAACAAAAAAACAAATCAGGATGTATTTTCTTTGTCCCTACTTTTGGACATTGTGGATATTCATTGCTGTGTTTTGTTTTCTCTAGCCGGGTTATAGGAATGAGTGGTTTCTGGGTAAACATCTTCTGCCATTACTGCACCAAGTTCTGTGCCTTCCTCAGGGACCAGAAACTGACCTACTACACAATCTTGACAGGTCAGACTCCCGAAAAGCAGTTCATATGTGCCAGCTTTATTATAAGTTTTCATTTATTGTTGCATTTTAGTGTGCATACCGATTTATCATCAGTTATATTAAATTGTTGCTGTTTTGTTTTGACTTTTTTTTGGGGTATTTTGTTACAAACCTGTGCCTTTGTCTAGTAATTGAAAACTCTAGCTGTTTTTTTTTATGTGCAATGAATTCTGCTGATTATACTTTGCTTTATTATACTAGACATCTGTATCTGAGCATTTAAAGTTTAACTCTTTGAACATGAGATCTGCACTTTGTGGGAAGTTACATGCCTGTTTTAGGCTTTATATTTCGGGGTCAGAGGAACCTACAGACATGATGCACATATCATAACAATCTGCAAGACTTACCAATCTAACCATGGTGGTCATATCAGCAAGAATTATGAGTGAGTACTCCAGCTCAGAAAACAAGAAAAAAAAAAACAACACACAAATTGTAGGCACAAGTAAATCTTTGATTAAAACATAAAATTCATATAAATATTTAAATCTGAAGACAAAGTATTTAAGAAGTAAAAAAATAATAATATTTATCTTGTGTCTGTAATTTGGTTCTAAGCGTTTGGTGAATAAAAATCCCACAACATTAGCCTTGGATTCTAAAGGTTAATATGAAATGTTAGTTGCTGATCATTCTTTGCAATACTATTTAATTTTAGTCTGTTTTAAAGTGGATTTCCTTCTCCTTAACTCAGTTCTGCTCTACATGGATTTGTGTGTGTGTGTGCATTTCTACGTAAAGTAGATAAATGACTTCATTTGAATAGGTGTTCACAAACATTTGGACATACAATTCATCAGGGTGTTGTGCTGACTTGTTCTACTGTAGTCTTTAACCATATTTTGAGTTAATGAGAGACTTGATTGTTTCTGATCTGATGCAGAATCATGGAGTCGCTGAACCTCCTGCGTTATCTTCTGATCAGAGATAAGGAGTGGGAGAATGAGGTAGGCCTGCACTGTGGGCACAGATATGTGATGCACCGAAATATCTCATCATATGACGTGGGGTAGGGGTCTGATAATCTTGCCATGCTCCTCAGACAGGAGTATGGAGGGAACTGTCCAAGATAGAGGAGGACTTCCTGAAACCGATGAGAACAGGCTTGAACATGTCGAAGGCACATTATGAAGTGGAGCTGAAGAATGCTAAGGAGAATAAGAAGAGCAGTGGAGCAGGTTAGAAGTTCAGCGCATCATTCATCAAGGAACGATTACAACGTGGTATTTGTGTTTTGCTATTTGCTCCTGGGCTCCCCCTACTGTTGAGTATAAATCGGTTTTACTCTACTACAGTAAGTACAAATCATGCTTTGAGTTCCCCTTCATGGACAACTCTACACATGCATTTGTTGACATGCTGAGAGATACAGAATCCGCATTTGTGCAGCATCTGAAGTGAAAGAGGCATGTGGGCTGTGGTGGTGACACAAATGTGGCTGATTACTCACTTGTAGGAGAGAGGTCTCATGCAGCTCGAACTCAGGAAATCAGACATTAACCTTTAATTTCATTATAATACATTCAACGTTTACACAACATTAAAAAAAAAAAACACTCCCAGTTGAAGTGAATAATTACCTGGTTCCACTCGCATCTGTCAATGAGTGGGATATACACAAGTATTGGGATACCTGCTCATTCATTTTTTTCCTGAAATCAAGTGTATTAAGAGTTTCTCCTACTTTTGTTGCAGTAACTGTCTCTACTGTCTAGCAAAGGCCTTCTATTACATCTTGGAGCATTGATGTTAGGATTTGATTGCATTCAGCAACACAAGCATTAGTGAGGTCAGGATGTTGGATGAGTATCATCCTCAGTTTCCCAACTCATCCCAAAAATATTGATAGAACAGTGTTTTTCAATGCCTACCCTGCATAGTGTAGAGCTTTCCTTGCCTCCCATACACTCATACAAGCCAATCAGATCATTATCGAGCTCTACGGAGTTGTGTGAGGTGTGTTAAAGCTAAAATGTGCATGGCAGGGGGGCCTCCGGGACCAGGGTTGAAAAACACTGGGATAGAGCGCCATCATCACTTCTCCAGGGACAAGAGAAGCTGTCTGTGCATTTGCACACCTGTGTCAGCAATGGGTGCTAACTATAGTAGCTGAAGGCATTCATTAGATGGGGTGTCCACATACATTTGGACATACAGTGTTGTAGACAGCAAGTGAACGGTCAGTTATTGTAGTTGATGTCTTAAACACAGGACAAAGGGATAAGAATCCAAGACATTTTGACACGGGCCAAACCATCAGGAAGGTGTGTCCATCAGGAAGGTCTTTGTGGTCAGTACCTACCAGAAGTGCTCCAAGGAAGTTCATATGGTTCCAGATACGAGACACCTTCACATATCTCCTGAGAACATGTACAATATGGCAGGTTATGGCTGACCAGATGTATGTCTTGGTGAAAAATCACACAAATTGTATAAATTGAGGTTTAGGGTCAAGATTATTTCCACTTTAATGTTGAAACATAGTCTGTTTTAGATGTGATGATGTTCCACTTTTCTGGATTTCTGCAGAATCGAAAGCAGCAACCTGCTCAGTGACCGTAGGAAACGAGAAGTTACCCAACATGACTCCAGAAATGCAGCAGCAGGTAAAGCTAACTGTTGTGTTCATTTTGTGATCTTCAGGATCTTCTTAGAGCAGTGTCTGGATTTTCTGCTTGTATTGGTATTAAAAGCTCTGAAAGGGCATATCAGTGAGTTCAGTAGTTGAATCAGGTGTGTTGTGAACATGGAAAGCCCTAAAACATGCAGGTCGGGAGGACTCCTGGACTTGGCTTAAGATACACTGCCCTACAGTATTGTCACAGCTTAATCTAAAGTGCAACTCATGATTACTTTATTGGGTCTTCTTTGGTTTCCACTATGTTTCATTATTCACACTTCTGATATCACCCAGTCTAGGTTCCATCATTAGGTACTGTGTAGCAACTGCAGTGATGTTACATACCTATATGGAACCACTGCTAGAGTGTACAGTGCGTGTTTGAACCTGGGGTCCGTGGGATCACAGTTTCTGTGCCACACACAAACCCTACCATCAGCCTGAAACAATTGCTACCGTGACTCCTGGGACCACTCCGCATGTTGCCAGTTCGCTAGGGACCAGTTATCAACCTTACAAGCCAGGAGAGGAACTGTGTCCAGATTTGTGTTGTTAACAGAGCAACTCTGGATCTCATGGAATGCTGCACTGACCTGCAGGATAGCGTATGTTGCGTTCATTACCACCCCCAGTGCTTTCCACTGTGTGTGGTAATGCCTTCTATAATGTATTCCTTGTATTCCTCGAGGAATGTTAAATGCCCATCTACCTGAATCCCACCTTCATACCTCACTCAAATTCATGTTTCCATGAGCACACTGTCCAGGGTTCAGCCTCACTCCTAAGATAACACCTCACAACTTGTACACGTGTATTTCAGAATTGACCCCTGGGTGACGATCCAATCCAATAACAACTCTCTAACTGGAGTTCATGTAAATTTCATTTCTTCTTTAAAATTGCAATTTTAGGGCCCCGATTGGCGTAGCGGGCTAAGGCGCTACCACTATGATCCTGGGGTCACTGGTCACCATCGGCAGTCGGGGTCCAGAGGGAGAGAAATTGGCTTGTTCTCCCTCGGGGGTGGGTAGATGTCGCTCCTCACAAGTGCGCTGCTGGTCGACGCGGGCATCTGCTGTCCATTGTGTCAGCTCCAACATTCTCCTCCAAACGCGGTGGCTGCCCAGCAACATTAAATACAGCAGTTCGAAAAGAGGCGGTACGCTATCGTCACATGACTCGGAGGAAACGTGGACGATTTCTCCCCCCCTAGCATTAAGAGCAGGGGATACTTAGGGGGGATGGGTAATTGTCACATTAGTAGGGGTGAAAAATTGGAAACATTTTGCAGATAGGTTTTCTCTTTTGCCCCAGCTGTCACATCACGGTCACTTAAACTATATTCCCTTGTACCCTCCAGGTGCTGCAGTCTGCCCTCTACACCTTTGATCTGATTGAGGGCGTGCTGGCAAGAATTGAGGAGATTGCAGAGGCGAAGGGAAGGGTGTAGGTGTGGGTTAAGAACTTTTAACAAGAAACCACTGAACCCCGTCACCAACTTCTCTGGTAGAAGCTTTCCTGCAGTAAAAATGGATCACTCGTAGAAGCCCCACAACCCACCTCCCTTAGAAAGCCAATCAATGTGAACAGATCAGCTGATCTGAATTGGTCTTTGTCAAAAAGGACTGTAGCTGTAGGGCTGAACAATATGGACACAATAAATAGTACTTGTACTGTGATTACATTGCTACATATTATGAAAAGTTTTGCCATATATTTTGATTGGTAAGGGGGATGATTGATACACTGTTTGAAATATTAAGGAAACACTTAAATTGCACCTCAATGAATGAAATATTAATGTTAAAAAAATGTATCCATCCATCCATCCATCCATCCATCCAGCCATCCAGCCATCCATCCATTTTCTGAACCGCTTATTCCTGAATAGGATCACGGGGGAGCCGATGCCCAGCCGGCAACTCTGAGAGCAAGGGCAGGAAACAACCCTAGACAGGGTGCTAGTCCATCGTAGGGCTCACACATATACACACACACACACACTGAGGGCCACTTTAGAGTCACCAATTCACCTACCATGCATGTCTTTGGACTGTGGGGGAAACCGGAGTACCCGGAGGAAACCCACGCGAACAGTGGCAGTATCGTATCGTAGCCTGTGAGGTTTATCCGAGGCGAGATTATTGCTAGTGGGAAACTTTAAAAAAAAAAAAAAGATATAAATTGTCTAATTAGTTGAGAATTAAATCAAGTCAAAGGAAACCAAAATCATCTACCTATGGAGGGCTGAACTCAAATTCATCCCCAAAAATCAATTAAAGAAAACATTGAAATCATAGGCTCATACAATTTCTGAGAATTTCATTACAGCAAGTCATAATATAGTAGTAGTATACGGCCCCCACATACCTGTATGCTCTCCTCTCCAATGTCTGGGCATGCTCCTGAAGAGATGGCACATGGTGTCCTGGGTGATATCTTTCCAGACATGGATCAGGGCATCAGTGAGAGCTCCCAGAGAGACCGTAGTGCAACTTGCTGGTTGTTGGAAAGTCCCAGAGGTTCTCAGTTGAACTCAGGTCTGGGGAACGTGACCTCCCCACAATGCCTCGTCCAAGAACAGCCTAAACACTCTTGATACACGAGTCCAGGCATCCTCCACCAGGAGGAATCCAGGGCTCACTGCATCAGTGTAAGGTCTGACAGTGGCTGCATGGTGCTGGACTGTGAGTACAGGTCCCAGTAGAGGGTGTCTGGCTTTCATACCACCCTCATAGAGTCTGTTCCTGACAGTCTGTTCAGAAACATGTAGAACAGTAGCCTGCTGGAGGCCCTCTTCACACAAAGGAGCAGATACCAGCCCTGCTACGGCCCTGTCCTGCTCACTTGTAACAAAGTATCTGCTCCATGCTCTTGAGACTGCGCTGGGAGACACAGCAAACCTTCCTGCAGCAGCATGAATGGATGTGCCATTCCTGAGGAGCTGGAAGCACCTGAGCCATATGAAGGGGCTGCAAGTAGCAACTCATGCTAGCAGTAGTGACTAGGATACTAGCAAAACACAAAACTAGAGACAAATCAGTCAGGAAGGATACGGGGAGAGTAACTGTGTGGCCACCACCTGCAAAACCACTCCCTTTATCGGGGGTGTCTTGATGTTGCCTCTCCAGGGCACCAGTTGCCACGTGTATTTGCTACAAAGTAGGTGATGCTTCTCAACAGGGCAGATGTCCCTGAAGTTTAACCGACTGTGTTCTAGTGTGATGATTAAATGTTTCCTTAATGTTTTGAGCAGTGCACAGTGGTGTGAAAAAGTATTTGCCCCCTTCCTGATTTCCTGTTTTTTTTTTTGCATGTTAGTCACACTTAAGTGTTTTGGAACACGAGAGGCCACGTAGGATAAAAAGAAACACTTTAATTCAAAAATTGCATTTTGTTTACTTGTGTTGTCTTGACTAACATTTAAATTGGGTTGATGTTCCGAAACACTCAAGTGTGACAAACATGCAAAAAAAAAGCAGGAAATCAGGAAGGGAGCAAAGACTTTTTCACACCACTGTATATTGCAAAGACCAATATTATTATAACAATAAAAATACAATATACTGCAAAGGCCTGTCTGCCACAAGATGTTGTATTTAAATGCTTTTTTGTTTGCCTCTCCCATTCCTTTTACTAGTTCCTTAAATAAGCTCTTAACAGTCACTGTACAATATATATGTCAGATTAAACACTGTTATTCATTTCTGTTACTGTATGAAACCACTTGCCCTAATGCTAGTATCCCATGTATTTTCTGGTTTGCTGTTAGGACTGGTGGCAACCCACCGATAAGCTGAATTACAGTTGCACAGGGCTAGCTGTGAAGTTTATTGTTTGTTGAAGAACAGTTGCCCAAGATGTTTGATTAGACTTAAAGGGAATCTCAGTTGTTAAGATGTAAACAATCCTTTGGAATGATTATGAATACATGGCTTGAAATGTGAGATTTTGGCTCAAAATATATTTTTCCTATCCATATACCATGATCAGCGTTTCATATAACACCAGTCGAATTACTGACAAATGTAGCAAAAACAGTCTGGAAGCTGGTTGCATTTTTTTTGAAAGTGCATGACCTCACACTAAAATACTGTCTACTTGCCAGGGAATTTAAAGAATATCTCAGGATAGCGTTAGGTATGAGTCACATGATATGGTGTCAGCATAGATGGGGACCCAGCTTTAAAACAGTGCCATAGCTGAGGTCCATAGCCAGCACGCTAATGCCATGGTAGTGATTTAGGATGATGGTTGTAGAAGACCTGCTAATGCTGCGCTAGTGATGTTGAACGAAGCCTCTAGTCATCATAAAATGATGTCACCACATCCAGCAGCCATTCCTCCAGAACCACTAAAGAGCAGAGATAAGAGGTGGAGCGAAAAGGCTGGTGGTGTAGCTCACATGTAGGTTCACTGGTACTGGCTGTAGTTTTTTTTTTTTAAAAGGCTATATGACCTCCCCTTGGAACTATAAGGTTCTAGCTAATTTTTATCAAATGGATTTATTTACATATTCTTATTCTGTGATATCTTAACATTATGTAAAATGTGTGTTGTATGGACTTTAGACTATTTATTTAGAAAACAGCAAGTTTCTATCTCCATATATGTCCATGTCACTATAAGAGTTTAAGGATCAATATCTCAAAACTGCTCAGAATGCAAACTGAACCTTATACCTCTAAGGGGACCAAATGTGTAGCCAGCATTTGTCATGGTTCTATTTACCACCACAGTAAGGAAATCATACCTTTCTCTACAATTAACCAGTTTTACTCCAAACTCCATCATACATAACTTTGTTTCGTTTGTAGAAATCCACTTTCAAAGAATCATTTTGGTCTGACTGTTGTTTCACACGGGCTACTTACATTCACATTTACATTTATGTAACAAAGCTCCATTTTTGTAAATCTTGACTGCATTTTTATATAAACATTTGCCACTGCCTTTTATTTTGCTACTCTAGAACGTCTGTTTATTTAGAGAACTGAGAGGATGCTTATAAGAAGTTTATTAAAATATTATTTGAATCCAAAATGTTCTGGATTTGCCAAAAAAAAAGAAGAGCTGACAATCAGGGCCATTTCATTTCTTGGCCAAAACCCAGTTTAACATCAAGAAATCTGAAAAACAAAATCTAACAAAAATAAATACTTTACACAGTACAGCTATGTTACAAACGTAATGCACTTTCAATGTAGCATTTCACCTATTAAACAAACCTGCATCAGCACTCAACTGTGTGTGCAGTGCTTTATTGAAAAAGGAAGATGAGCCCTGAGGATTCTGTCCTGGGGAATAAAGAAAGGCAATGTTGCTAAGCTGTTCAGAACACCACTCAACATAATGAGTAATTGCAGGATCTCTGTTGGGAGTTTCTGTGCTAACTTGTAGTTAATGCAAAACTGTTGATTTGAAACGCTAACACATTTCCCACTTTTCCCAATTACAAAGAGCAACTACACATGTTTAATAGCACACGCACACGCACACGCGCACACACACACACACACACACACACACACACACAAAAACTCTCCTCATGAAAGTGTAGCGTTCAGTATTCATCCAGCACCTGGTTTGGTAAATCGGTGCTTAATGATGTTAAATCAGGTGAACTGGTGATGTAACTGTACACACCACTGCGCTAGCTGGGGGCATTGAGGAGAACTCTGGAACCAACCTCTTGTTCTTCAAACTAGCTCACGTCTAGCTCATATTTACCTGCATCTTTTCTAATGTGATCTGGAGATTTTACAGTAAAAATCTCCTGCTGAGAGAAATGCTTTGAAATGTTCTTATATATGCAAAACGTGCACAGAACAGTAAAATCACACAAGGAATAATTACATTTGGAAACCAAGATCACTGCAATTCCATAAAGCCTGGCAACCTTCGTGAACACATCTGTCAGAGCATAAACATCAACTGGATGTACATCCACATCAGTTAATCAGTAATGTCTGCAAAGAGTGGATGCTGCAGAGCCGTAGCAGCAGTTATTCTTGTTGCTGGGTTCAAATCCAGGAGTTTGTCCAGTAGGTCATAAACATCACCTGGAACACTGTCCCACCCGGTGCCCAGGGAAGCTGCGGTATTCCTGGGCGATTCTGAGGTAGACTGGCTGCTCCGTTTCTGAGAAGGTCCACTTTGGTCCTGTTTGATTTCTGCTGGGTGACGGGTGGCCTTAAACTCAGCAGGCAGAGAATCCCCTCCACAAGGCCGTATGCCTCTCAGGGTCTCGCAGAGGATCCTCAGGTCCAGTGAAGGAAGCTCACGGCTACACACAATAGCTTTACCTGTATTTCCACAACAATTATCAGTCAACATTCACAAGAAATTTCAAACTAAAAATGAAGCCCTACTGAATCTGGACTGGGCTTCTCATAAAAGGATGCCTGGCTATTGGAATTTGATTGGCTTAAAATTTGTACCATCAAAATGCTACAAAATGTATACATACCAAACTTTTTTGCTGCCTGTATTGTTTCCCTGGAACCTCGGATAGTCATGATCTGAGTTAAGGCCACCAGGTCGTCACTGGCTTTGAAAAATGGATACCTGCCACTCAGAAGTGAGAGCAGAATAACACCTGCTGACCAAACATCAATAGCTGCAGAGAAACAAAAATGGTTTCCATTTAAATCACTTTATATTTTGTTATATAACTATAGTTATATATAAATATAAAACAGTGGTCTATGAAGTATATATAAAATTGTACAAATGTTCTGCTATAGCACAAAAAATGTGCTATTACTTCCATAACATGCCTCTTGACCCTGGATGTTAGTCTCTATAATAAATTACACAGTGCCCAAATGATGCCATACCTGTTCCTTGATTGGGGCACTTAGTCAGAACTTCAGGAGCTCTAAAGCCTGGTGTTCCTGCTCTGGGGGCCACCTGCTGTTTCCTGTAGAGCACAATGTTAAATCAACATTTGGCTGTTAAATAATGACAATTACCTGACCGTGAAACAGTGTACATGTAAAAATATCGTCCGAATCTAAAAAGGTCCTAAAGTCAGTTCTTTTAAGTATGTAACATTCTGTGATGATGAAGACATTTTATAACCCTCTTCTGTGTTTCAACGGACATCTCTCATGTTAGTGCCATGATTCAGGTCAATGCTCTTTCTGCAATTAATTAATTAATTAGCAGATATATTATTTATAGATTTATAAAAAATAAATAATGTGTTTCCGTAATTGGGAGGATGATCCTTTACCTGGAAAGGCAGATGTTGCAGATGCTGTCGGTCATGTAGCAGCTGCAGGTGAGTGACGGGTTAAGCGCAATGGGTTTTGGCTTTTGGCTGGTTATGGCAGCTTTAGCAGGAAGAGGGCGCCGTTTAGTAGACACAAACTTGCGTGCAATGACCTCATCTGTTTTTGTAGGCTTCAGTAGGTGTCCCTAAAATCACAGTTTGGAGCTGAGGCACAACATTCAACAAAGTGAAACCTCAATACTCTTATATACTGTTAACACTTTGTTTACTCTAAAACATTTACCTTCTCAATACATTGACAACAATAAACTGCCAAACAGTGTAATAATGCATATTATTTACAATTTTTACTGCTTGTTTTTGTGAGCTACATTCAGGGTGTGCTATTTGTAAACTTTAGTTCAGGCCACATTCTCGTGTGTTCAGTGTCATAAAAATAAAAGGCAAAAACACTTTTAAGTTATAAACAGTTGTGATGTGATGTGGAAAAGGTTGAGAACCCCTGGTCCATATGCTAGTGTTTGAAGGCTTCCTAATTTACTCCTTTGTAGTAAAAGTCTGGAAATATTCAAAGCCTCTGTAACATATACACATCAATTGCTAATTAATATAATCAGTAGTGACAGCCATAATAACACTAACCTCAACTTTATCTGTAGGATTCTTCGAGGGGTTTACGTTGTTTAGGTTTCTCTCCCCAAATACGGAACGAGACGTCTTACAAAGCCCCATCAGTTCCTAACAGACAAAACAAAGTTAGTTAAATTCAAAAGAGGAGATCTTCAATGGCAACCCAAAAAAAAAAATTTTCTAATTAAAATGTCAATGAATTTGAATACCGTTGTGTGCAAAACTGTACATTATTTTTTGATTACAGTGTTGCAACGCAACTGTAATGCAATGAAACACGACCCCATAACAGTGAAATGTAAGTGTTTAAGAGTATTTTGGAAAGCAGTGCCAGAGAGAGGTGGTGCAGACACCTTGCTGTGTTTTGTGCGAACAGGTGGACATGGTCTTTTAGCTGCTGTTTTTGTGGACATGTGAGGTGCAGCTATCAGTGCCCGTTTCCCCGGTGACTCCTCAGATTTGCCTGCAGACCCACCACCTTTCTGAGCTTTTTGAGATTTCACCACCTTCAGCAGCTCGATTCTAGTGTCCGGAGTTCCCTGAGCCAGGCCAAAATCCACCAGTGCATACCTGACACACAGAACAGAATCTGTTAGCCTTGTTGATTATTTGATACATGTTCAGCCATACAGTTATAGAATGCTAATATCAGTGTAAAGCCTGTACATAATTCTATTGGCATCAACACTGTAGTCTGAAACTGAATTTTTTCACATACATACCTGCTGATCTCGATATATATATTTACTGTGGTTTTAATAATAAACCTATTATATTAATGAATGATATATAAAATGTGATCAATCATGGTACATTACAATACAATTTTCTCAATGTATTGAGTGAACGCTGAAATTAAATGTTATACAATAGTTCATTCCAGCCATGCAAGGTGATTGGTTGAGAAGTGTTCAACCCTGCTGTTATCTTGCCAAATTATTTTTCAAACTGTTGTTAAAAAGTAACAGAACACTTGATGATGTGTGTTATCAGCTGTGATGAAACACGATCCTCAGCTTGTGTCTGCTTCATCACACCGTGCTCTTATTCCATGATAACACACCCCCTTTCCTGTTCCCCTGCTTTAACATATTGTCGATCATGAATATTTCTCCAAATTATTATTATTAATGCCAGAACACCCAAACGGTCAATCATACATGAAGAAAAAAAAAAAAATTGGAGGTAAAAAAATTGAAATGTTAAAATGGACTTTTCATTGTTCTGTATTATAACAATATGAATTTTCATAACATTTCATCTCAATGTTAAACTGTATACATGCATTTATATAGTACATGAAATAAACAGTTGGAGCAAAATAACTAGCATGCAATTGCTGAGGCACAAAAACAAACAAACAAAAACAAACAAACATACTTTTTCTCTCGCCGGTTGTACAGAAAATTTGTTGGCTTGATGTCCCGGTGGATGATGCCGAACTTGTGAATGTGCTTCAAGGCTTTGAGTAAATGATAGATGTATTGCCGGACCTCCTCAAAGGTCAGCGTGGCAACAATATCCTAGAAGTTGATGAACTGGATTACATTACATGAACCAGGCTGTACATCATCTGTACTGGTTTGACAGTTTCTTCATATGGTTTGTATCCGACTAATGCTTACAATACTCTGCAGGATTCCCAGTTTTGTCATTAAGAGAATGAAAACATTAACAGTTCATTCAAATCAAGCAATCAAGCTACATCAGTTTTGTTTAATGCATCATTTTAGTACAGCCTAGCAGTGCTCGTTAAACATGGATTTATTTAATTTATGTTGGTTACTGCTGACAGGAGAATTACAGGCCTCATTTTATTTCAATGTCTCTTACCACAAAGGGTTGGTGCTCTACATAGGGCATGACTATCACCACATGGTGGTCCTTTCTGAAGCAATAAGTGACGCCCATCACATTTTCTTTACCTCTGTAAGACAAACAAGTAAGGCTGTGAGTGCTAATGTTTAAAGAGGGCACAATATTCATCTCATTTAATTAAACTGCATATTTTCTATAAAAAGTATTACTTTTAAATCAAATTGAATCCTGAAATGAAAACTAATTATTGAAAAGAATCATGTTACCACATATAACATACCTCAACTACCAACACAAATAAGTCTCTGCTATTCTAACTACTGACATCAAATAATCAAACAATGACCAACAAATCAATGACTCTAAAATACATGACAAATCGAAACTTGGTTGTCCTTAAAGAGACTTCACTAAAATGAAACGATTTTATTTATTTACTTTTTGATAACCTTATAATAATCTGAAACACTCACCCAGCCTCAGTCAGACACTGGAGTTCTGCAGCAATCCGCACTGGGTGGCTTGTGGGAATGAGATGCTTCAACGCAAACTTTTCTCTCTTGCCGTCAGTCATCTGGGCCTCACCGAGATAGACAGAACTGAAAGTACCTGAAGGAAAAAGCAGGATGTATAGTGTGAATATTTACCTTTATGTGTTCTTAACTAGCTAAATAGTTTAATTTGGGTGTAAACTGAATAACGGTTCTAATTCTTCTCATCAGAAAAGTTTATAAAGTTCTATCTGGATTCTGAGCAGTTTTGAGATTTTGAGCTGTAACACACACACACACACACACACATATATATATATATATATATATATATATATATATATATATATATATATATATACACACACTTTTTTTTAATGAAAAGCTATTTCTGTAAAAGTGTAAACAAAGTTCAGCTGTAAACCTTCTCCAATCTTGTCAGTGATTTGAAAAACTGTGGACAGCTGGGGCACAACTTCATACAGATACTCAATGTCCATCTCAACGTCTCCTGGACAAAACAAACACAGGTAGGTTTTAGATAAAGCGGTGAGATCACCATCCCGCTGCTGCTGCAGCATCATTACACCCTCACAGCGCACTGATCTGATCACGGTTAACTGCGTATGCTGCTCAGTCTTACTGGGGATTTTGCGTTTCCTGTGTTCGCTTTCCTCTCCTCTCTCCACACTCTGGAAGGACGGCGGGGTTTCCATTTCCATGCCGAAGAGAATCCCGCCAAAAACTACAAACGAGAAAAGTAATTAACAGCGCTTGGAAAACCTGATCCGTACAGAAAGTCCGCTCCGTGCTTTTGTTCCGACGGTGTTGAAGACCCGTCCGCAGCGGAGCCGCTGAGGCGGTCGGAAAAGAAACCCGGAGCGGACTCGCTCACGGATCTGCATTCCCCACTTCTACACAATATGTAGCTACTTTGTGTGGAAATTCACTAACTTAACGTTAACTTACCTTTGTTACACACTGCCGCTTAAAGCATAACTGCCCTCCACGATTACGGCAATATGTGTTTTATAGGTATTAAAGCAGTATATTTAACACCAGTGTAAGTCTGAGAGTAAAAACAGCGCGTTTAACAAAAACTCACTTCCAGAAAACCCGCTAAAACCGACATCTACGTGACGTCACACACTGTGAACCAACAGTGGCGAACTGGACATTTTCAAAATAAAAGTTTTTTTGGAAAATGTGGTTATTTTATTAAATACCCATAGGACAATGATAGTTATTTTAATCAGTACATGCATTTGTTCATAATTAGTACAAAGAATACATCTAAAATGTTCTCAATAAATCTACAAATAAAGGTTAAATATTTTATTGAATCTCTAGATTTTTACATCATATTACAATAAATCAGATATAAATTATAATATTTATTTTTTAGAAATTAGATGATTCACATAATAAAGGTTACATTCTTTTGTTCAACATCAAGAGTTTTTTATAGCACTTTACATGATGTTGATGATTATATTAATTACATGTTGGTTTACAGTAGATACATTAAATAAGTACATGTATTTCATTTAACGTTTCATTCAAGAAACTGTAGAGCAGTTTCAACATTACATATTAAAACCTGAAGTTTTGGGTTTGGGTTTGTATTACAAATTATGCGCAATATCATGCTATGTTGTGCTATGTTATGTTATGTTATGTTATGTTGATAATGAGACTAAATGGCTTAAATTTATGAGTGATAATATGACTAATATAAGTGTTCTCAGCACCCGAAACGACTGACCTGAGACTTTTATTTTGAATTCTTCCACTCGATACCTGGACGCCAGTGTTTTTGCTGCTGCTGTTGTTATTGTGGTCTCCAGTGCAAAATAAAAGCATGTACTGTGTTAACAATCAATCCTGAGCGAAAGAATATGATTTTGTGAAATTTGAGATTTAATCTTGCAGTGCAGCAGTCTGAAGAGACAGAATGGACAAGTTTGTTGTCCGCCTTCCAAAGCAGAGTGAAGGGAAGCAGGGAGGAAAGCCTACAGAGAAAGTGTTCAGACAGGCAACACTGGAGTCACTGAAGGTGAGCACTGCACCTTTCTGGGGCTTGATGTGGATTGTCTGGTGTGTAAACACTTGTGTGGCCTGTTTTCAGAGGGTGGTTGTGATCGAGGACATCGAGAGGTACAAGTCCATTCTTGAATTGCCTGGACAGACCAAGGAGAACATGCTGATGGCACTGCAGGAGCTCGACAAGAAAGTGCCTTCAAAGGAGGTTCTGAAGTCCACTAAAATTGGTATGAATTTCTCTTAAGACTTAACCATGTGAAGTATTTTATTTTATTTTATTATTATTTTATTATAATATTTTATTAAGTATTAATATTAAGTAATTCATGGTAGAATTACTTAGAGACTTTTATTTGTGGTGGACTTGGAGCAGACAGTGTTATCCACTGCACCAACCACTGTATACAGTATACTGCTCTGGCAAAATGCTGGACGCTAGGAACTCTTGACACTTACAGTTTACACTAAGACTAGACATAATCTATGGTCCTAATTGTTTTCTTGTCTTCTATGAGCTTCTTTATCAACCATAGATGCTTTTTCAGTATTTTGAGGAATCCAGGTATTCACATGGACTCTCATTTATGTAGTATGGTGGGCTTGCTTGGCCAGGGAATTAAACCCTGTCCGAGCAGACAATGTTATCCATTACACCAACCACTATATGCTGTATACTGCTGTAGCAAAATGCTGTAAAGGAAACTTTTAACTTCCTTTTTGAGGAATCAAAGAATTCACATGATCTAGCAAAAAGAGAAATCACGGAGGCCACTCTTTAACCACGTCACATTAATTCATCAGGCTTGTGTTAATGTGATTTATATACTGCATCTTTTAATCATGATAAATGTTATCTGTACTTTGCAGCTCTAGTTCATAATACATGGTATCAAGCTATATCCTTTATGTCCTCATATCCTTTAGGCCACACAGTTAACAACCTTCGCAAGAAGCACACAGACACAGAAGTGAAGGCTTTGGCCAGAGAAGTCTACACACACTGGAGGACATTCATCGAGGAGAATGCCAACAAACCATCTATAGAAGTCCGCTGTGATAAGCAGACAGAGGGACTCAGGAGCAATGCAGTGAAACTGCTGTCTGAGAGCATTGGCTTGGAGGTAGTGTTTTAACTTTTAGTGTTATAGAACACATGCACAGTGTGAGCCATTGGTCTTATCCATTGTAAAAATCATAAGATAGCAGTGGATAAAGATAGACCTGCATTGTTCTAACCAAAACCTATATTTGCCCCTTTGTATGAATGCCTTGATTCCTGAAAACACCCACAGAAACTAATGAGGTAGCCTAAACCGTAATACCAGTGAGGAAATGATTATTTCTTTTATAAGCATTTTGCTTATCTAGCAGACACAAAAAATATTCCTGTGCTTAATAATTTTATAATGAAGGTTTTACACATTTTTAAACACCATTTGCATGTATTTGTACAACAGCTAACAGATGCCTGTGCAAACTAGTAATTGCACTGGGTGTGATTACCACAGTTTTGTTCTCTTGGAATCCAGCTGCCGATGGGAAGCAACATAAGCCATCTAGCGCATTAGACAGATGGTTTAATAAACACAGTGATGTTAAACCACCACTTTTGTTATTTTGTATCCACAACTAATGTTATTGTATTTTATTCTAATAATAGTGTTTAACTGAGTAAATAAACACTGACCATATAAGGAGCTTTAATTCTGTTTGCAGATGGATAAAATATTTGCTTATATTATGTATAAAATTATTCTGAATGTCAGCTTTTTCTATAAAGTAAATAATCTCAATAAGCATAATTCCTTCTTTTTTTCTCTCCTTCCTCCAGGTTAACGATGGCTTGGTTGAAAACATTGAGAGGGAGGTTTTCCATCAGTCCTCACGGCTGATTAATGGCATTTACAGGAGGACTATTAGAGCACTTGTATTCGCACTAAAGCACAAGCCAGAAGTTAGAGCAGAAGTGAAGAGTGGTAAAGTCCCTGTGAACGTGTTTGTGAGCAGTTACAAGAAGAAACAGTGAGACTGAGAAGGACCAGACTATAGACCTTCTTCAACAATTCTATACTTAAAAAAAAAAATTTAAATACTTTTTTCATTTAGTTTTTTTTATTTGGTTTTAATGCTGACAAAATGTCAGTCTTATAAATGTAACTATGTACACATCAATGACCTACTGGACTCTTAAATTCTCTATACAGAGAATCCAATCAGTTTTTATAAAACTTTTTTAAATTATGTTTTTTATGCTTGGTTTTATTATTTTTATTGGAAAATCTGTAAATTACGGCATCAAACTGTCGCATCAGTAATCAGTATTTAAAGTCTTCAAATTGATGTCAGTACCATGCATTAAAAATGATGATAATGAAAACATGAAACCTTGTGAAACCTTAACAGTTTTCTTTCTTTCTGCATGAATGTGGCTTTTAATGTGACAAGGTATCATTTACAACTCCCAGATCTGCATAAGGAGAACCTCAGTTAAACAAATTATGTGACAGCATAGTGTTCAAATTTACACATTGAGCAGAATTGTCCAAAATACTTGTCAAAGAAAAGAGGTGAACCTTTTGTTTTAATTTAGTGGTGTGACCCCATTTAAGCCAAATACAGTCCAAAGTTCATAGATCTGAAGCAGTTCCAAACCATGATACTCCCACCCTCACATTTAACAGTTGGAATGAGATTCTTACAACATTCGTTTTTTTTTTAAGTTTTAGGGATTAGTGATCATCAGGGCACATTTATGCAGAAATAGGAAAAAAGTACTATATTCCTGAAATGGCAATGAAACTGTACAGTCTGTGTCTGTGTTTGCATACAGTAATAATGATCTGAAAAGACCTTCAAACTGACCCCAAAATCACGAATTAAAAAAGAAACCTGATGGGTGGTACATTTGTATGGTTGAGCTGAAGCATTGAATAAAAAAGTACAAGTATTTAAAACATTCCTAAAGAAGAACCAGCCAGACGATGGCAATCAGCATGAGAATGACAGCCAGCACACATACACTGATGAAAACAATGTCACTGGTCTCGTGTGGCTCAGCTTCCTTGGGCTCTCCGCTTCCTTGGTTGTTTGATTCCTCAGCAAGCCGGGCGAGTTCATTCATACGTGTGCGCTCCTCCACTGAGATAATATTCACCATTGCAACCTTCCTCTGGGCATCACATTGAACCTCGTATTCCTGAATGTTCTGGTGTTTTCCATCTGAGAAGTCGATGTAGAGTGTGTTCACCAACATTGTGATGTTCCGACGTTTCTGCAGTGTCATAAATTTGGTCAAGATTAAATTTTAAATTCA
This sequence comes from Acestrorhynchus altus, assembly GCA_034509495.1. Classification (NCBI taxonomy): domain Eukaryota; kingdom Metazoa; phylum Chordata; class Actinopteri; order Characiformes; family Acestrorhynchidae; genus Acestrorhynchus; species Acestrorhynchus altus. The sequence goes on along the minus strand of CM067502.1, from coordinate 17,174,532 downwards.
AGATTATTATATTATCATGATTATGATTATTATTATTATTATTATTTACTAATTGTTAATAATAATAATAATAATAATAACAATAATAATAATACTTCAATAATACTACAAGTAATAACCATCAGTCTGTCAGTTTTTCAAATAAAATGGCCAGTGAGGAAGCACAAGGTCAATGTTTCTAATAAAGTGGTGAGTGAGTAGAAGCACATGGTCTGTGTTTCTATTAAAGTGGCCAGTGAGTGGGAGTACAAGGTGGTTTCTTCACCTGTCCAGCAGTTCCACAGTTGACAAATCGTGCCAGTATCTTGTAGGTTGTTGTAGTCAGCTGGGATGAACAGGATGGATTTCCCAAATACACACTCTCACGGTCCAGCTGGGGCAAAGACTGCTGGGAAATTTGAATCTGGAACTCTGTTCTGGTGCAGCTTACATTTACAGGCACCACTGGGAAAAACGAATACAGTATTCAGAGTTTTTAATTACATACATGTTCATTGCAATGATGTAAATAAATATGAGCTGAAAAGTGATGTTCCTAGAACTAGATAAAGAAAACTAAATTGAATAATTAATGCAAATGCAAAACATTACAGTGTTTACACATATTGAGCAATATAATCAATATCCTTAAATGTATTCATCTTTGAATGTACAGTATGTGACCTTCTCCTTTCAGTAACCTCAACCAAAACAAATATAGTCATCAATTAGTTTTATTCTCTTTTGCTTCAGCTCTGTGCCCAACTTCACTCACCGTAAGAGTGTGACAAACAGCAGAGCTGAACTTATTAACATTAAGGACAGTTTGGATACAAAAACAGAAACAATGAACCACAATCTCAAGCTACACAAGGCAGACTGCAGCTACTACGGACATTGGCATGGCTGAGCATAGTTTAGCTCCAGAAAGTGGAACACCTGGAGGGTTGGTGCAGGGAGAATAATCCCTGCATCAATGTGAAAAGGATGAGGGAGACAATTGTGGATTTCAGGAAGGGCAGACAACCCCACACCTCAGAGGATCTGTGGTGGAAGTGGTCTCCAGTAACAGGTACTTGGGTACCTGAGTAGTAACCTCACCAGGGGCAGCAGCACTTCCAGTCTGATCAGGGAGGCACATCAGCTGCTCTACTGCAGAGAGATACGCTCTGAAGAGGGTGGTGAAGACTGCACAGAGGACTGTCCCCACCACCACGGACATTCACACTTCTAGATACAGCAAGAGGGCCATCTACATCATGAAGGACCCCACACACCCAGCACACATACTTTTTGCCCTGCTCCCCTCAGGCAGGAGGTTGCAGTGCATTAAGTGTAGAACCACCAGACTGAGAAACAGTTTCTTCATTGAAGCTGTAAGACTCAACAGCTGCTATATTCATACCCATCTATTCACAACTATGATTCATGTTGCTGTTTACTTTACATTAGCCATTTTTAGGAATTTGATGTAGACACAGCGTTTATATAATTTCTAGAGTGCATGCCCTAACTGTCCAGAAAAATAATGTATTTCTAAAATGGCAACTTTACAGAACAAGTTAAAAGTGTTCTTAAGAAGATCAATGTTCAGTAAATATAAAGGGATTGTATTCCAAGTCATTTTTCAAGCATCCCATTGATTAATTTATCACATGTTCACACAATGCTAAAGGTAAACGAATGATACAACAGGAGATACAGCAACTACCCCGATAGCTTGTATTATGAGTGAGACCCCAGATGTTCTGCACTTAACTATGTACATACAAATGTACTGAAATGACTGTCTTTAGTAACTGACATACTATACAAATACAGAATAGTCTACTTTTCTTGTGACACTGCCTGAGATATTTCCACTCCCAGATGAGATGAGACTCTTAAATCATTTGTTTAAAGTTGTCTCTATCTGGTTTTAGAAATTAGATGTGATTGTGTGACTTTCTTTATTGTGGTCCACAGTGTATGATAAAAGTACTCACCCCCTATATAGGAAGCAGTAAAGCCTTTATTAGCTGAGTTGCGGTCAGTGTTGAGGATTACAAGCAGTTTGTTTGTCTTTGATGTTAGATACGGAGGCTGTTCTGTCCCACACCAGCGTCCAAGCAAAGGGTCAGCTTCACTACCTCCATCATGCACAGATACAGAGTCAAAATCACAATTGTCTGTCAGGGAGTTCTTATCCTCTAGCTCCATCAGAGGGAAGAAGAGCTTGATCCTGTATCCAGCAGCCAGAACGATGGTCCAGTGGCAGTTGATGTTATTAGGGTAAATATTTGGAAAATTGGGGCTTGTGAAGTTCCCACTAATTGCTTTAAGAATCTGCTGGCACTCACCTTCCAAAAGTAAAGAAAATGTCAGGTTAGGCAAATTCCTTTTGAACAAGAACACAGTGTCATTGTTGCAAAGCATCATGCAACTAATGCATCTAATCATTACTGTGGTGGTCTTACCTGAGTAATAGTAGGCCTTGAATCCCCTTCCTCCAATGTTGAAATCTGACCTGAATACAACCAGCAACTCATTGGATGTGGTCACTGTGTTTGGAGGTCGGTCACTACCACAATAATTCCCAATATGCCGGTGTTTGACCGTTGGACCATCAAAGAGGGCAATGTAGTCAAAGTTACATCCTTCATTGTTTTCCAGCTGGAAATCCAGGAAGACTAGACTGACCACACTGCGATTGGACACGTGCACTATCCATGAGCAGTCTGCATTGTTGCTGTACTCCAGCGGGTAGCCTGGACTGGAGATAACTCCAGAGAGACCGGTCAACACACCACCACACATGTCTGTCCCCAGAACAGTGAGGAGGAGGTTTTAGGACAGTCCTCAGTTTAAGAACTTAAACATTCCAATACAGTGCCTTGCAAAAGTATTCATATCCCTTGAACCTTTCCACATTTTTTCATGTTACACCCACAAACATATTTAAAACTTATTCTGTTATTAACCGTGTGTAAAAGTTTTGCATTTTGGCCAAATTTGCACTTTCTGACAATCTGACCATTTGCTGTGTCCCCTACATGGCTTGTGGCAAACTGAAAAAAGGACTTCATGAGGCTTACTTAACAATGATGCGCCACACTTTTCAGATTCAAATGTTTATCACATAAAATCCCAATGAAATGCATTTATGTTTGTGGGTATAACATGAAAAAATGTGGAAATATTCAAGGGTTATGAATACTTCAGCAAGTCACCGTATCTCATAATTCGACACATAACTTGATATGGTCAAAATAGAAAAGAGAGTATTCTTCTACAAATTTATTATAGCGGTTCAAATTATGACATTATCAATGTATCAGTATTATAAATGATTGTTTACAACTGATACAGATGAGAAGCACTGAACTCTGTGAACAATTCAATACTCTACTTCTCTAATTGTCATTGTGGTTTCACAACCAGATATCAAGACTTGACTCTGACTCATGGATTGGTCCATTATCCAGACACAGTGTGTGAAAGTTACAGAAAGTGACTATATTTAATTGATTTGCGCCACTTTTCTTGCAACTTATCACACTTGCACAAGTGAAATTGGTGAAAACTGTTAATTACTGTTAATCACTTAAAATGTGGATAAAAAATTTGTTCATTGGGTTTAAACTTTACTGTTGTACAGCTGTGGTATAGTGAATTGTGATACACTTTGTGTACTTTACCTTTCCTGTAGCCCACAGAGAAGCCTCTGTGGGCAACATGTCGGTCTGAATGGAAGATAATAGACATGACATTCCAGGATGAGCTAAACTGTGGAGGAGAAACATCTCCACAGAACTTCCCAAGCAGGTTTCCCTCATCCTCAGAGATGCCGTTGTAGATTTTGATGTAGTCATAGGCACAGTCTATATGATACTCCAGCTCAAAGTGATGGAAAGTCAACAGCACTGAGGAGCCCTCAGATACCACGATAAGCCACGAACACTCCACATTGTAAGGGTATAGGCCTGGGAAATTCGGGCTGGAAATGTTCCCACTGGTTGCTGAAAGGATTCCTCCACATTTAACTCCTGGATGGAAAAATCCCATTCCCATTATTTCTAAATATTTCAAAATGTATTCATTATTGAGTCATTACTATGTACGCAAAGTCAGAGTGGGTTTGGTGTGAAACTCTTCATTATAGAGAAAGTTCACAGTAGTGGTGAGTGAACCCACATGTCTGAACCTCTAAAAGCTCCATCACAAAGATTATGCTGATTGATGGCCAAGACACTGTTTAATCAAAGTTTTGAGAAGATATATGCATAAACATTGTGGAATTCCATTTTTGAAACTAATGTTAACAGAGTTAACATAAAATTCTGTTTCCTATCATATTCACATAAACATCAAGCATCAGGTCTTGTGTTTTATATTTCATAATTTTTCGTGGTGCTAAGAGATATCTTACTTAGGATTACATGTAATAAAAATGTAATGAAATAAATAACTTTACAAACTAATTGTAAAATTGTCAAAATATTTTACATTCTTACTGGAATATTATGTTGAGTAACTTGTATAACAAATAATTAAACATAATCTATAAATAATAAATAAACTAATCATCTTCAACAGATAAATTAATGAGTAATTAAAAAATAAACAAATGAACAAAACATTACTTATAATCATTATGTATCTGAATCCAGATTAAAAACATGGATTGCAAACAGTAGTGCAAAATCAAACAGGCTTATTAAATTGTGTATATCAGTGTGTCTCAAGAAAATGTTACATGATTTCATTTGAAAAGGTAAATTGTCATGTTTTATATTCATTAAATATTAATTTAAATTTTAAGCCTTTTTTGTTTTGTTTTTAAGTTTCAGTCTGGCACTTAACTAATGAATATCAGAAATCCAGAATCTCAGAGTTTTTGAATATTTATGAGTTTGAATAATGAAATCTAATGAAATAGTAATAATATATATAACTATTTATATAGTAATATATAAAGAGAGAGACAGAGAGAGAGAGAGAGAGAGAGAGAGAGAGAGAGAGAGAGAGAGAGATAGCTAGATACATACATACATATATACATACATACATACATAGATAAAGTACATGTGCATTGGATCCTCTGGTTGCTTGGGGGGCCTAAACAATTCCTATTAGTGACCCCACTCATAGAAAGAAACAGCTGTGGTAACACTGCATGACCTTTCTATGTTTATCCATGGCAAACTGTAATCATACCTTTCCTGGAAGCAGTTCTGCCAAATGCACACAGTAGCTGAAGACAACTGAAAGCCATCCTAAAATCCATGCTGTGACAGTAGCTTTTGTCACAGTTGGTGCACAGCAGACAAGGAGCGAGTGAGAAAGAACAGGAATTATGTCAAACTCCTGAAAGAAAGCCTGAGGTAACAGTGAGTGTAACACAACGCTGCGGCCTCTGTCCAGGCCTGGATGTGGAACGTGATCTGAGGGCCACCCCGCACCTTCTCCTCTACATATTAATGAACACTATCAAATGCACACTGGCGGCATGTCATGACATTGTTTGGAGAGGCAGCATTAAAAGTTAATGGTGGTCAAACACACACAAACTGGCCTTTATTAACGGACAGGAACAAGCAATGGAAACAGATGTATGTTGTATTAACATAATCAAAAACGTCACTGTACACAGAGAGAGGGGGCTTATCCACGGATGATTGTGTGTAAATTACTACTCCAAACAGTCCTGGAGGCAGAACAAAGGCAATTGCTTCAGAAAATAACCAATAAAAATAACCAGTAGGTAGAGATTTAGAAAGGTGTATATATTCCTCAGACCTTTATATGAAGATGAAAGATGTACAACTCGCTAGTTTCCAAGGCAGCACTTGACAGCACGCTGGCACAGAGAGAACCATGACATTTTCCTAATGGTGCATACCATTTAGTGCAGTGACAAGTGTAATGGAGGTGAAAATAATACATAAATAATTTGAAAAGGATTACATAAAACAATGTACTCTGTTAAATGAACTCTTACTAAATGATTACTATATTATTTTTTGCTTAAAATAGCACGTAAAATAACTTTGGTTCAGTAGATTGGATAGAATATTGGTTAGTAATGTTTTGTATTCCTGTTGGAGGATAATAGAAAATAGCACACAGGTTCATATTTTCATGCATTCTATTTTGGACTACAATTTCCAGCAACTACTGTCCAGAGGAGCAGGCATACAATACAGGACAACATTGTGCAGCTGCAGAAGCATTATAATCACCAAAGAGATTATCTGTGTGTATGTGCAGGTTCAATAAAGGCCAGAAGGGAGAACAAGACATCCTGCTTCTGTTCATCTTTACCCACCTAGTTTTATCTTGGGTCAAACCTCACCAAACTGAGATACTGATGATGCAGTTAGGCACACAAAACTGAATTGCACATCTTTTCAGAAAAACATCCACATATAAAGGAGATGCAAGTTTCTGAAACGTCATCTACTCTTTATTTAAATTGTATGTGTGCATTATTTACTTTTTTGTGTTCTATTTGTAATAAATTTGCAAAGATTTTAAACAAACCTCTCACTTTGTGGGGCATTGTGGAACATATTGAGGGGAAAATATGAATTGAATCAATTTTGGAATAAGGCTGTAAAAGCAATAAGTGAAGCGCTGTGAATACTTTCCGGATGCACTGTATATACTACTGTTGTCCAATGAAAGTCATGTATGTCCTTTTTTGTCCATTTTTAATTTCTCCACAGTTTGAACCCTGTAGCTGCTCTCTCTCTTTATATTATATATAAGAGGATATATATATATATATATATATATATATATATATATATATATATATATATATATATAGTTAATGGATAATGTTTTTGGTAGATATGTTCTCTGGTGGACTTTTATTGTAGGCAGGAGGAGTCCGTCTGCTGAGATTAAGAGGAACCCAATGTGTCTGGTCAATATGGCGGCCTCCCTGAGGAGGAAGGATGATAATAAATGTCACGGCGAGTCCTGTCTAAGGTTCGGCTCCAGCTTTAGACCGCAGCGCTCACGAAGACTCGGAGAGGCTGAGGAAATGTTCAAGGCAGCAGTTATGTGCTCGGTGTGTCCAGCGGCGGCTGTGAGGAGCAGCTTCCCCCGCTGTGTGTCTCTCAGTGCGGCTGTGAGCAGCGCCAGAGCTCCGCGGCCGAAGAGCCGGGAGCGCCCTCACATAGCCGGGCTGGAGCGTGTCTCCTACGCCGAGCGGATGCACTACGTCCCCGGCCTGGCTAAGCCAGAGTTTCCGCCGTGGCAGCGGGGCTGGAAGGACCCGAGGCAGTATCGTTCTCCCAAAGTGGAAGAAAGTGAGCTGTACAAAGAAAAGCCCTGCTATATCTACAACCAGAGGACTAATGCACTCGAAGGTGTGTGTGTGTGTGTGTGTGTGTGTGTGTGTGTGTGTGTGTGCGCGCGCGCGTGCTTAGGGCCCCCCACAAAGATTTAAACACACTCACTACTTGATCGCTGAACTATGAGGATTACAACCAGAAGATACACACACACTCACAGACCAGGTAATTATGACTGTGGTGGTGGTTCGCATGAAGTGTGGGTCCCCATAAACAAGTCTTGTGGTTGTCATCAGATAGTTCAGAGATCAGGAGAGAGTGTGTGGGGGGGTATTTGAATTCCCTGAACTGGCTGGTCATGACTGAAATGCCCTTGAGTGAACACTTGACTCCTCAGCTGCTTCCAGTATGTAAACATTGCTGCTTCCTGAGCAACGTGGATGGGACTGCCCACATCTCCTGGCATATGAAGTCATGAAGTATGTGTCTTTCACTGTGTGGATGGGTAAAAACATGACCCGGGATTCCAACCTGCAATCATCAGCTCATTATTCCAAATGCAGTAAACTAAAATGCAGTGACTTTAGTACAGTGTGGTTCAGTCTTGTTCTGTCTCCATTATTTAGGACTTTGGTACAAGGGCTGGGCTATACCAACATTTGTATTGATATCGGGATATAAACAGAGGAAGATATGTTTATATCAAATTATAAAGACTTTAAATAACCTTCTTTTTCAGTCTTGTGAAAAACTGCTCTGTTTCTCCTACACTCTGCTCCCCATTTGTGCTTTCATACACACTATTGAGGGGCATAAGACTTCAAGTTGTATAAAGAAGAAATTAAATTTCAATTATATTATATTCATTTTTTTCACATTATACACGGTATTCCCTGTGTATATATATCTCCATTCAGATAAAATATTATATATTTTTGTCCATATCAGCCAGCCCTACTTAATAGTACTACACTATTACTTAAAATACTGCAAACAAAAAAATGCATTACCTGCTCATATTTGCTCACTAATGTAAGACCCTAGTGTGTATTTTTGTTTTTTGGTAGCAATTAATGCAGCATTGTTCAATACAGAAACTTTTGTGAATCATTTAATTATTTGCTATTTGGTTTCCCAACATTGAATTATATTTATGGGAGTACAGGCACTTTTACATGACCACCAACAAAATTCCATCTCAAATAAAACTTTGCTTTAATGTTCTTGTTTAATGTTCCACATTAATTCTACATAAAATCAATTTACTGAATTTATTTTGCACCATAGATTGTGTGTTTATAACTCTCCTTGTCTGTGTTCAGGTGTGAGACAGGCCCTGTGGCTCACTAAAACCAAACTCATTGAGGGTTTACCTGCGCAGATCATGTCTTTAGCAGAGCAGCCAAGCAATCAAATTGAAGATCAGGATGAGCGAGTGCAGAATGCCATCAGACGTACTCGCTTCTGGGACACCACAGAGATCCGGCCGTCCAGAGAGAGGTTCTGGTGAGTTATCCAGTACAGATATGAATATTATTATACACTATATGGACAAAAGTATTTGGACACCTGCTCGTTCATTTTGTTTTAAAATTAAGAGAATGACCTAAAAGTTTCTCCTGCTTTTGTTGGAGTAACTACTGTCTAGGGAAGGCCTGCCTGTGTTCAGGTCGTCTTATTGTATTGGCAGTACCTTTCTACATGGACTGGACAAGCTGTGTGCACATCTGCATTAGCAATGGGTGCAACTTCGTAGGTTAATTTACAAACATTTGGACATGTAGTGTATATACTGTACTGTGCAAATGTTTTAGGTGCCTCTGAAAATTACAATAAAAAAAAAAACAATCTGGACTTTAAATTTCTACAGCAGTAATTATTCCACCAAATCAACTCCACTGGAAAAGCTGGTACACGGAGACACAGTTCCCAACCACTTTATACTTTACTACAGTAAAATATTCCCCTCTACAATCACAACTCTCACATTCTGAATTCTGTTCCTGTACAATTATTGATGTCATTGTTACTGTTATGATTATTGTTATTATTGTAATTGCTGTTATAATAATAATAATAATAATAATAATAATAATAAATAATAATAATCCTTATTGTCACTGTTTATGCTTATTCATATTACTCATAAATGATACAAATAAAAAAAATCGAGCATGGGGTGCGGGCAGAGAGCATTTATTTATTTAGTGACCCCCTAATATTAGAGCATAAACAAATAATAATCTTATGGGAGTTATTTATTATTTATCTCACTGTTTAGTAAATCAATGGTTAATGACATTAAATCAAGCTTTATTCTTCAGACTAACTCAGAAGCTGGAAACCCTTTCTAATGAATGCTTTCAGCTACATTAAGTGGCATCTATTGTTGGCACAGATGTACAAATGCGCACACACACAATTTGTCTAGGCACTGGAGAAAATTTCGCCAATGGAATAGGACTCTCTGGAGTACTATTGGCACCATGCCTAATGCAAGGCATGGGGTTGTTCTTTAAGCACTGATGATAGTCTTGTGAAGCATACAACAGCATACTGGTAGTAATAACTGATGTAATTTATCACAGTATTTAGTTCATGTGCTGATTCATTGTCATCGTCCCCCGACAAACTGTACTTGAATACAAACTGACTTGGAAAAACAGTGTCAGTTCAGATTTTCGGGTCTTCATCACACAGAGCCAGTTCTTCAGCATCCTCTGCCGATCTTCTGTCCACTGCTCGGTAATTGGCTCAGTAGCTTCAATCTGTTGAGTGGCATTTGGCCTGGCACTATTCTGACAGGGTGTTGAATTTAATGACGGTCATTAAACACAGAGCAGTCTGCCGGCCGAGCAGGGGGGCGCTCCGTAAAGCCTTTATTAATTAATTCTGCCCCCGGGTGGCCTGCTATTCATGGGAGTGTCTTCGCCAAAGCTTTGATACCCCCTCCTGCCCCCTCTGAAATACTGCCCTTTGGAGGCCTTTTCATCTGCCTTCCTCTGCTCTCTCTACCATTCTTTCTCTCTCTCCGTTCGTATTACAGTCTGACGTGCCACAGATATAGAAAGTCTGTGACGTAAATGCAGATCCTTATAGAACCTAATTAGCACATTAATGTCTATATCTGAATTCTTACTACTATGTTTATTGTGGGTTTCTTTTTTATCTTACTTGTGAAGTCCCTCTAGAGAAGTGCTGCTAATAAGACTCTCTGGAGCAGACGAACACAAACCTATTAGCACCATTTATAATGGCAATCATGGCTTTGAAGGGGATTTAGCCCCCCCAGAAATGATCTGGAGCTGGAGCTGAAGTTGTAAGGAGTGTTTCAGCACTTTCAGCCCTTTCAGTGACACTGTGTCTCTGTCGTTGTCGTCTTCTTCTTCTTCTACAGCCCATCTCTCCTGAACAACCTGCTGCATCTGTGTGGTGGGTTGCAGGTCACTCACCCTGGCCTGAGTCGGAGGATGCTGGCAGATAAATATAGCCTGGCGGCCAGCTGGAGCAGAGGTATGTTCACAATTGGAGGTATCAGAGAAAAGCGTTTACCTTTGATTTGTACTGCATATGAGGCACTTCTACTAATTATCAGTCATATATTAGCTAGTATGGGATCATTACTGTGAATCTCAGTTTACACAACGTGTTCTTTCAACTTCGTTATTGTAATGTGTGAATATGCAATAGTCACTTCGCAGGACGTGCAGTATCTTATTCAATGTAAAATTCAAATTTTTTAAACTTTTGGCAGCTTGAGACCAAAGGAATATTCACACTGTTCTCATTTTCATGACATATCTACCAGAAGTAGTTTCTGTCTGCCTATTGATCTTACACCAATATTGGATGAAACCTATAGGGCTCTGTTAAATCCATTTGATTTTTTTCTCATGGCATAGTAGTTACAGCATGTCTGAATGATGGCTTAGATTATATTAATGTTATGAAGCATCACAGAACAACACAAGCATCAACATAAACCTTAAAAATACACTGTTAAAGCAGTCATTTGTGTATAATTTATTGTTTACAGTTAACAATATAACATTATTTTACACAAATTAATAACTCATCTCTTTCTCGCAGGTGAGGATTTATTTCAGGTTAGAGGACAGAATGGGCTCCTTTTAAACAGCATGATCCCACTGCCCATACTGGCTGGACATGAGGAGATACAAGCTACAGCTGATCATGTGCTGGAGACATTCTACCCCATCTCCCCCACCATTGACCTGCAGTGCACAAACCTCTATGATGAGAGAAACTTTACTGGTCAGTCTATGCACCATGCACTTCAGCACTGAACAATTCAAATGTAATTATTGCATGCATACAGGTCAGTGCCTGCATTATATGCACTTGGTCAGTGGTGTTTAATTCTAATTCAATAAGGTTCAGTTTTCCCTCAAACCAAGGTCTGGAACATCACAATGTCTAACTCATTATGATTCAGTGCCATGTTTTGTATATCGAAGTAGCCTAGAAGTTCTATCAACACAGTGGTGCATTAATGTGTGTTGCACTAGTATGAGTGGATCTATCCACTCTATTAGACACTCCTACCTAATTGCTTCACCTTGTAGATGTAAAATCAGAGACAAGCTCATCTGTTTCTGCACAGTTTGTCTTGGTCATACTCTAGTCCTTCACCAGTTCGCACAGGACACTGTCCACAGGATGCTGTTTCTGGATATTTCTGGTTGGTGGACTATTCTCAGTCCAGCAGTGATGATGAGGTGTTTAAAAACTCAGCAGCACTGTCGTGTCTGATCCACTAGTACAAGAGCACCACACACGTCAGTATTGGTGCAGTGCAGAGTATGAACCATAAATAATACCCGCTCTGTGTTGGTCCTGTGGAGTCCTGACAGCGTGTGCGGAGAAACAGACGCACTACAGTCTATAATTCTAGACACAATTCTCTGGTATGGTCAGCGAAGCTGATAAAATGGACTGTGAGTGTTTCTATGTAATATGTGTTGCATCGCTCATCATAATACAAAGATCTGATTGGCTGAGTAGTGTTGTGTGGCATTTACAACTCATGCGCTGGATCTATGAGTTTCTTGGCCCGTTAAACCTGCACTGTAAATGCTAGAAAAGTTCTGCCAGTTTAAATAACACTGTGCCAAAATTAAGTACCGTATTTTCCGGACTATAAGCCACTACTTTTTTCCATGATTTAAACCATGCAGCTTATAATGAGGAGCAGCTTTTTCTTCTTATATATGTTATTATGCAGGTTTTTAAAAAAACTTTGCGGGTGCATCTTATATTCTGGAAAATACGGTAGTTTTCACTAGTTTGAGTCCAGGTCCAGATAGGACATCTGGGTCCAACCTGAAGCACAGTTTTCCTAATGCTAGAACCATGCTTTCTGTTAATTACGATTAAGCATCATGGCTGCCACGAGTATCCTGTGTCTGTTTGGCATGTTAATGTGACATGTATGGGAGGTTTAAAGAATAACTACGATCACATGACTTTAAAGTAGAGCCTGTGTCTACAGTGATTTTTATTTGCTTTGTTTAGGTTTCAGAGAGAACTATCCTTACCCTCATGCTCATACGCTCTACATGATGGAGGCTGGAAACACCCCTAAGCTCTATCCTGAACAGCTCCGTGCCAAGATGATTATGTTCACATTCGGAAATGCACTGGCCCAAGCCCGAGCCCTTTATGGTGTAAGGATTTCACAGTTACAGTCCATATTTTCAGATCAGCAAAAATGAGAAAAGGGTTAAAGCTAAAATAATTCATGTTCATGTTTGGGCTCTTTGTCCCCAGTGCAGATTTAATGAATTCAACCTTTCTTCCTCACAGAATGAGCCCAAGGATCTGGAGAAGCCTATCGTGGTGCAGAGTGTAGCCACGAATGGCCGTCTTTTCCAGTTTGTGGTTTTCCAACTCAACACCACGGCGCTAGAGTCTGACAGTGGTGTGAAGAACTTGGTCTGGGTGGACGCTGATCAGCCGCTCTATGAGTTTGCTAAGGTCCGGCCTTTGATCAAGAGGAAGGTTGTACAGGTAGGTGCTTCTAAGCTGTATCCTGAATCTTTTATTATATACAGTTTTTATGAAACATTTTCAGGGGTTAAAGAATGTAATTTCAATCTTATTTAGCAATTTATAGGTTATTCACACTCCTCTCTAAATCATGATCGTAGTAACAGTTTTATCAGCTCTTGCTAAACAGGAGCACTTGCAGATTTGAAGTGACAGATTGTAGGCCATCTGTTTATCTGCCTACATTTTTATTTATTTATTTATTTATTTATTTATTAAATAAACCCGTAAAGCAAGTTTTATAAGTTTCTGTTCAGATTAATTTTATAACAAGTATAAACAAGTACACTGTAGCCTGCACAAGTGCCCTATGCTGTTGAGTGTTTATACTTTGGGGTATCTTTATCACTTTTTGGCAATCTAGAGCTGGACAATATATTGATATTTATATCTATATCATGATTTAAACAGAGCAAGATATGGTCTGAGGTGATATTTATATCTAAGTTTATTTAAATGTAATATATTATAGCTTGACTACAATTTCTCATGCTGTTCAGAAGTAGATCTATTGTCTGCTGAAACATGGCATCCCACTCTTCTTAGAAGGCGACCATCAGGTCATTGAGGTTCTGGAGTACAGATTTACGAGCCTCTACATGATGACTCATAGATTTTATATGGAATTCAGGTCTAGAGAAAGTGCAGCCATAACATTTGAGGCACCCCAATCTCCAGCATCCATTCCCTAATGATGCACCCTCGATAAACTGGAGCGTTGACATCGTAAAGATGAAATTAGGCCTGTGTTGTTCATGCATGGGCATAATGACTGGACTAATGATGTTATTCAAGTAGTATGGGCTTGTCACTGTACCATTCACAAATTGTAGGGTCATTCTGTGTTAACTAGACATACCTTCCCACACTGTAACACCACCACTACCACCACCACCAAAGGCTTGTCTGGTGACAAAAGACACTGCACTGAACAGCACTGAGGACCACTGGTGCCTCATTCAGCATAAATACTCTCTGGCCCATGAACGACTGATAATGCCTGTGCCCTTGCAGGTCATCTAGTACGTAGACCACAGTGACGTTAACGGTTTGAATGGTCTGATGTGACACTTGGGTGCCTCTCACCTCCCTTACATGTGCCTGGATTTGTGTGGCATTCATCATCTGGTTCCACAGGGCACTGTTCACAATGTGGCGGTCATCAGTGTAGGATATGGCCAAAGGACGTTCACTTCTATACCTTTCTGTGACTCTTCCAGTCTCTCTGTATCTCTGTTGCAACCTGCTGATGACACTCTGTCACACTCTCAGCTCAGTGGCCCTCTGAGCACACCCTGTTTGAAACCACGCAATGGCAAGGTACTGGTGATCAGTTGTGAGATGTAGTCTTGGACTCATGATGTCAAAATGGCAACAGCAGGATGAGAAGGATTGTTTAAATACCAAGTCTATCTGAACCAGGAAATGTATTTGTTGATTCATTGATCAAACACCTGTTGTGAATTTAGCTGTTAAGCTTCTCGTTAGAGAACAGCAAGTTGTGCTAAAAGTACTGAAACTTTGAACAGTTGGTCATGTGCATTCAAACGTTTAGTGAAGGTCACACTAAGTTCACCTGTAAAGGTTAGCCTGCATTTTGGATTCATTCAGGAATTTCCCCCGAAATCCAAATATCCCTAATGTTTCGTGAGTAGTGTATATATATCGCCATTCAGTGAAATATACTGGGAAATCATTTTTTGTTTATATTGTCCAGCCCTCGTACAGTCAGCACAACAAAAACATTAATTTGATGATGGGAGTTTTCTATGCTGCTATGTTTACATGTACATTTGCAGCATTTGGCAGACACCGTTATTCAGAGCGACTGATAAAGTGCTTTGTGGTTCACTCAGACATCCTTAGTTTTCTTGCCATAATACAAGCAGGCGTTGAGTGTTGGAGTTGGAGCTGATAATGGTTATTTTACTAAAGTTGCTTCAACAAAAGAGAGACAAGAAGTCTGAGAACATGGTCTGTATGACCTCTGAGCCACAGTCCATGATCCATGTTGGTCTAACTGAACTTAAAGGGGCGGATCAGGCTATGCTTTAGGGTACAGCGAAGCTTCAATGCAGAAACATATAAACTGACATAAATGAAGTATTTTAAAACAAAAAGGCTCATGTAAAATGTGGCTAATTGGTTAATAATGTTATCATTATGTATCACAGGTATTCCATGTACTAGTTCTAAGCCATGACCACTTTCTTTCCTTTTGACCCTCAGGTTCCTGCTGGTTTATCAGGATATCAGCCTGACACCTTTAAGAAATTCCTGGGTCTCTACCTCCACGGAGTAGCATGAACATCTACAAAACAGCCTTTTCATTTATTATTTAATGTTTTACACAGAACCTCCTGAAATGGGGAAAATAAAAACAAATCTATAATACAAATGATCATTCTCTCTTCTGTCATAGCTGTTTGTAAGAACTGACCATAAAGCAAACACAAATATGTTTGTATATGTTTATTTTGAGGAGAACATTAAGAGGCAAAAATTTGAGTTGCATTCATCATTAGATTTATATGGACGGTAAAATAATTTAATCAGTAAAATGTAACTAGCCATTCGTTTTAGCTTTGTTTTAGAAGAGCAGTGTAAACAATATACATTCTCATGGCAGAAAAATATTATACAGCAGATATATAGGTCCAGAGTATCCTTCTGAGGAGTGTAGCTCTAGAACAGCTTTAGAAGGACAAAAGCTTTGCAGAGATAACAAATGTATCAAAATAGACTAAATTCAATTATCTGTAGTCCCAATGCTGCCCAGTGCACTTTTTAGATGCAGATAAGAACAATAAGGATGGGAAGAAAGCACTTAACACATGAGAGCAGTTTACACGCCACAGCAGACAATCGATCTCCTGAGAAGACAAGATTCAAATGAAAGCCTCAAACATTTCCGACTTCAGGGACGAGGATGGAAAAATAGGGAAAGTCAGATGACACTATAACTCATGCACTGAATTTTAATTTAAATGCGTCATCATTACCACTAGAATAATATGTTACTGCCAAAACTCAGTAAACTGAAACGTTTGTGTTTATATACACTATATGGACAAAAGTATTGGGACACCTGCTAATTCAATGTTTCTTCCAAAATCAAGGCTATTAAAAAGTTTACCCTGCTTTTGTTGGTTTTCTTCTATCCAGGGAAGGCTTTATACTAGATTTTAGGGGCATTACTGTGTTGATTTGATCAGATTCAGCTACAAAAGTGATCAAGCTGGATTATCATCCCACCATCCCGTTATCATTTCACCACCCTGAAACTAATGGATGGAGCATCTTCATTCCAGAGAATGATAGTTCCACTGCTCCACAGTTTAATGCTGTGGCCTTTTGTACTAGTGCCGGCTGATATATCAATATTTAATCATTATCGGGATGTAAACAGATATGGGCAGAAAGATATTGTTTATATAGTTTTATTTTAAATAACATTGTTTACAGCTCCCGTCCTTTGTTTTGCCTCCTACTCTCAGCTCCCCCTCGACTCTGCTTCCCCTGCCCCCATTTGCACTCTCAAGGGGGGATAAGGCTTATTGTGTATAAAGATGTAATGTAAGTCAAATTTCTGTGTATTTTAAAAGCAGTAAAAATACAGATTTTTCACACCATGTATAGTATATCGCCATTCAGCTAAAATATATCAGGATATGATTTTTTTTGTATTGCCCAGCCCTACTTTATCCCATAGTATGTTTCTGCTCCATAGAGACCTATTCCATTGGCAGTACTTCTCTACAGGAAATAGACAAGCTGTGTGTGCATTTGCACATCTGCATCAGCAATAGGTGCAACTCACAGTAGCTTATTAGAAGTGGGGGTCCACAAACTTTTTGACATATAGTATAATTCGTTTGTGTAGAAATGATGCACATGTTAGAATAGCTTAAGTTGCAGGACTGCATCACTGGTATAAGAGCAGGATTTGCTTATAGAAATTCTCTGAAACTACTCCACAAAGTCCCTTTGACACCCTTTAGGTTTAGTAGACGCCATTACTTTTAATTGTCACCCACAACCTTGTACATTTGTTCATGATGAATAACATCCAAAAAAAAAAAAAAGGAAAAGGATAAGCCTGTTAATCCAGCGGAGGCTTAAACATGCTGTTTGAAGCTCACCTCCATGTGTGCATTATTGAGATGTAAAAAAAAGTCATTCAGTGTTATATATAATGTTGATGTACAGGTGAAAAGTCTGATTAAACATGATCTTTGGGACTATTGTGTCACACATTACATATACCTCTCTGCCATGTATGCAAGGCCAACACCACCTCAAACTGCTTCCGGCAGTGTATTCATAACCATAAAAGGTGACGACTTTCTGAGGGAGCTTGTAGAGGCTTTAAAACTTTAAAATGTCCATTCCATTCACCACCACTTTCAGTTTGAATGACTGAATGACTTTGTTTACACCTCAAACACCGAAATGATTGAAATGGTTCCCCTAAACAAAGTCCCAGTACATTTCCAATTGGCTTATCCATGAGCCATTCATTTCTTAGCGACTGTTGTGAGGTATGGAAAACATAAGGTCCTACTCAAACTAAAGAGAGCTCTGTCTCACTGTAAATCATATTATCCTACATTTACAGCGTTATTAATATTCACCCTAATGAGAGACTGTAGCTCCGCTTCGGTGTATATCACAATACCTACATTTAGTATCCTACATCTACCTCTAAATGTAGGTATTGTACACTAGTGGCAACTGTCTTTCATCCCTTATTATGCCCATTTATGTATTCGGGTGAGCACAACATAAACAATCAGAGCGATCACACATAACAATATAAGAACGGACTATAAATTTCAATGATTCTTGAATTTAAAATAAAAAATCATATTAACTTCAAATAACAAATAAACAAAAAGCTTATAATCTTTTACGCTGAAATGGAAGTGATACACTGACAACACATTTTGTATAGTGGAAGAGTTCAGTCTTAGCTAGTGGTCCATCCACCTTTCAGATCTTCCCTCAGTCACTGGTGGTCCTCTGCAGAATCAGACTGGGTTATTTCTGGAGTGCTGAGAGTAAAAGAGCAAAAACGAGCCCCTAAAAATGAAACAGTTCCAAGGCAGCTGTAAGAGTGATGCAGAAATAGTCTGTAGACCAAATTCCAAGAATGTTTTGACAAATACAAAGGCATCATCAGGTAGTCTTCTGGAATGTTGTAGATATATTAGGAAGTAAACCTGGAGTTTTATTATTCATTATTTTCCTTTTCTGTTTTTTTTTTTTTTATTTTTTATTTTTTTTTTTGGAGTCGTCCAATATGCTGGTCCTATAATGGCTTTCAAAGAGATCCAGCACCATATTGACCACATCTCACGACTGTCAAAAGATTAAAAAAGAAAAATCTCTGTATACCACGAGTGCTTAGCTGACTCAGCCAGTCCACCCTGCCTTGAAGATGATATGTTGTGAATGATTAAATCCAGGAGTTTCTTTTACAAGTTCTCTGTGGTGCATCAGAAAGGATCTCAGACATTCCCAGCTCTCGTTGTGGTTCTGGGCCACTTGGGGGAGCTGATGCACTTGCAGATTACACGCTCATAGTCATTGTTGGGGAATACTGAAGGAAAACAACACAGATCAGATATGAATTATTCATTCTTTCTCTAAATGTTGGTCAGTCAAGACATATTTCACATTTATTTCTTTAGTTGTTGTGGACAGGAGCATGATGTTAATGTAGATAACGACTGAAAGAAAGCTAACACCAAACCAATTGGTGCTGTGCATCGTTATAAATCTGAAGGAGATTTTTGCTTTAAATTATTATCATAGATCACGCTTAAGCAATAATACACTAGAGGGAGTTCTAGAACATGAGATGCTGCCACTGAACCTCAAGTGTAGTATTGCAATTATATCACAGTTCCATTATCTCCGTTTATCATTAGATTTTAAGCTCAAAAGGACAGCAAACATGAGGTTAAACCATACCATTCCTTTAGGTATGCAAGTGCCAATGATCACTCAAATGTCCTTGTGGGGCCTGTATGGTCAGCCCAACTGGGAACCAGACAGTTTTGGCCCCACATATGGATGCCTACCGGGGGCTGTGATGGGACTGGAAGGGGTTAAACATGGGTCCCATCTTGTCAACTGCACATTGCAGACAGTGCAGACAAAAGTAGTGCTATATAAAGTATATAATATGTTCATCAATTTGTATCTCAATTATTATTATTATTATTTATAATAATAATAATAGTAACAATTGAATTCTGTAAGTTGCAGAAACAAATAAACAAAATAAAACATTAAAAAAGCATTATACAGGGTGAGGCAAAAGTCACAGTGACTTTTTTTCCACTCTGTACACTCTCAATATTCACCTCGCTCTTTAAATAGTGGCATCGGCCAATACAAAAAACCTTGTCGGTGGACCATTAATAAGTATAACTTTGCTGCTTTGTCCCTAATTATTAATTATGATGTACATAGTCTGTTATTAATCTCACATTCTCATTTTGGAAAGAGTGTAGGAAGTTGCCTCCTAAATCGCCATCGTCCCTTGGAGTGCCGGGTGGGTTGCTCATACTGCTCAGGTTATTCGGAGAATTCTACAGTTACACAAAGAGAAAGAAAACAGAATACAAATCTGTACATTCAATTTTTCATAGGCAGAGAATGTTTATAGGAGCTTTATAACTTCTGATTACCTTGGGAATCCCATCTATGTCACCTGAGCCTACAAAAAACAGGAGAGAAATCATAAGGGCTTTAATTTCTTGTAATTAGATTTAGAAGTTCACAGTGCTAGAAATATCAGGGGATTTCTAAAGTAATTCGAATCAGGCTTTACCTAATGAGCCATTCATATGGTGAGGCTCCAGTCCCCCCAAAGGGCCATCCGGGCCCAACGGGAACTAAAGAGAGAAAAACAGTTAAAAGAACAGCAATGTTGGTGTTCATAGTGAGGGAGACCAATGAACAATGTAACTTTAAGAATGTTTTCATTTATAACACACAGAACTCTTCAAATATACTGGTCGTTCTGCACTGATTAACCCTTTATGCTCTTTGACTTTATTATACACTAAGGATTAGAATTTTTTTTTTTTAAAGTACAAAGTGAACATGTCATCTTTATCTTTGGAGATCATTACATCTTCAACGTCCTTAAAAGCTCTCTAAATGTTAATCAGTCAAGACATGTTTTACATTTGTTTCTTTGACTGACAACTGAAAGAAAGCTAACACCAAACCAATCAGTGCTGTGCACCGTTGTAAATTCTGAAGGAGATTTTTGGTTTAAATTATTATCACATATCACGCTTAAGCAATAATACACTAGAGGGAGTTCTAGAACACGAGATACTGCCACTGAACCTCAAGTGTATTATTAATATTAATATGTATTATTGTATTAAGTGTATTACCTCAATTATATCACAGTTCCATTATCTCCATTTATCATTAGATTTTAAGCTCAAAAGGACAGCAAACGTGAGGTTAAATACACTTTATTATACACTAAGGATGAGAAAAAAGATTTTTCTTAAAATACAGAGAACATGTCATCTTTATCTTTGGAGATCATTACATCTTCAACGTCCTTAAAAGCTCTGTTCTGATTAGCTGTCCTATATTGTGCCACATTCCACAAGCAGCCCAGGTTGAAACACTGTTTATAATAATGTCAATGTGATGTCAGTTGGTAGGGCTACACTGCTGTAGGCTGAATAATGGGGATTATATGTAGATGTGTTGTTTGTGATATAAAAAAATAGTGAATTTCAAATGTCTCATACACACTGTACTGTGTGGAGAGTGAGCACCAAAAAACAAACCAAAAAGGATTTTTCAATGATATGAGCCCTTTAATGCATTTTCACTCAGGATGACAAGATCATAAGATGCACGTGGTCTAAATCAAATGCTCCCAATCAGAGTCTCCCTTACTGAAACAGCAAGTGGAAGAGCGGAAGAACTCACACTGGCTCTGTTCCCTGCCTGCGGCACAGAGTTTATCATCGTGTACAGGTTTTCACCAGAGTTAGTGGAATCTGTGGGGGGAAAGAAACAAATCATAAGTGAACTTGTGAAATTGTGGCCCAGAACGTACTTTAAAATATAAATATAGCTGATCAACTGAGACATATCTGGTGTCTGAAATGTGCTTCTTCATTTTACACTGGAGCTACGAGGCTAATGTATCTAACAAGTACCAGGAATTTACAACAGACAGATTAGCACGGTGCAGTCCTAAATCATCACACACATCTCACTGATCTACAAATGCAGTAAAGTACACTAACATAGCTGTTCAATGTTATCTTAAGGAACACACAATAGAAAATACCTGCTGGACTGGGCATGATGGGGGTTCCAGGTGGACAGCCTCCCCCAGCTCCCCCTGGAGGTCCCTGAGACAACAAAAGACAAGAAATCAGTGGTACATTGCATTAAACATATAGTCATGCTTTGTTTTAACTTTTCAATATAATTCAAATTGATGATGGATAGACTAATAGAAATGCTCTGACATTAGGGCGGCACAATGTAACGTTCCAGCAGCACCACCACACACAAAAGCCACAATGCAGGACATGCAAAGTCATGAAAGATGCATTAAACTATATGTCATGTTTAAACTTCCTTGATACAAAAGGGAAACTCCCACTGTTCTCATTTTCCATGATTTATATGCCCATTATCCTTTATTTTACTCCAGTCTTCCATACACAGTGGGCAAAATGAATATATCAGTCCACACCAAATATTGACTTTTGAATTCTCTCTAACCATGAAAACTTTAGCGTTAGCATTTTTTGTTTGGCATAAATATTAACTGGATTTCTTTTTTTGTAAAAGCAAATATTCTAAATGACAACATTTTAATTTGAAATTGAAGTAGATTAGCTTTGTATGATGGAATGGCTAGAAAGAAACTGCTGCCATTCATGTAGACAAGCTGAGACCCTCCCCAATTTAGAAGTGCCAATTTACCCGACCTCGTCTCCCCCTATCAAGTAGAATGCTCTAGACGTGAAGAGGGTGAAGATAAGCACACTCTACCTCTTCATATACATGTGAAGCCAATCACCAGCTTGGTTCAAACTGCTGCCATTGCGTCATGTGAAGCCATACGCCATGTGGAGGAAAGTGACAGGTCTGATACAATGGCTAACATACGTCTGTGCTAACCAGCGTCACAGAGAGCCATCTAGCATGACCTGGGATTCCAACTCAAGTGAGGGGTCAACTATAGAGTTTTCCATTTACACGCACCCAGGTTTTGATGCCGTTTCTAGATTTCTACAGAATACAAAATGTCCTTACCACATATGTGCCAGGAGATGATGAAGAATATGGCATCTATAAAAATCAATAAATCAATCAACCTGTTACTATCTTCAGCATCAGAAAACATCTCCATCAAAACAAATGTCAACATCTCAGGTGAAGAGAACAATGTTCTTAATTTATGTTTATGAAATATTCATGATGAATGGAAGATAAAAGTCAGGCTTACTGTGTTAGTGTTATTAGGATTAGGCCATGGCCTGCCAGTCCCTGGTCCCCTGAACACAGTAAATCACATTAATGTGTGTATAATTTCAGAGTATTACAGACTCTCACAAACTAAGACAGAATATACAGACAGAATAAAAGCATAGTGTTAGTGCAGTACTTACTTAATAATGAAAGAATAATATACTAAAATATACTTCAACCTCAAATTTACTACTACTACTACTACTACTACTACTACTACTACTACTACTATTATTAATACTATTATTATTATTATTATTATTATTATTATTAATAAATAATCATGTTGAGTGGCAGCTAATTACAATGTACACTATGCGTATGGTGTATTGAAGTACTGTCCATAATTTATCTTGCTTTTGTTGGTCCAACTGTCTCTGCTGTCCTGGGAAGACTTTCTGCTGAATTCTGGTGCATTGCTGTGAGGATTCTAACTGTAAGTGTTTGGCTGCATACTTAGGCTTGGAAACCTCAATATGGTTTCCAATATTAAAATACATGGTATTTATTTATAATTACAAGTAGACTATGTCTCAACTACTAGAGGAATTCTGCCTGGTCATGCATTTTTAGATACACAAAACATTTCAGTTTGGTTTATACAGTACTGGACAGGCAGATTATTTTATAAGGTTGTCCTTTTATGAATTAAATAGTGTAGGTGTGTCCAAGATTTTGACCAGTACTGTAATTGATATTATATTATATTATGAGGATATCAAATACTAGGATAAAGTATACATCTGACTTAAAGGTTTCCTGAATAATTAAAAAAATGTAAATAGTTACTACCCAACTCTGAATACATATGTGCAATTGCATACCTTAAAAAGACACTAATGCATGATAATCACACATAGTTTAAAAATTAAAATCATTAAAATGAAGCTTAATATTAAAGCTTAAAAGCATTAAAATTCCTGACAATATGTTTAGTTTTATATATAAAACCAGTAAAGCTGTTCACCTATCAGCTATAAAAGGGGAGTTCTTACATATTTGGCATGTTTTGGCCCATGGAATTTGGAGGCCTCATCCCACTGCTGTAGTTCTGTAATGATAACCATGGATCAGACTAGCATAGAGGAAAAGGGGAGAGAGAAAGAAGAAAATGGTAAGTTTGCGAATTGTAATAGTTTACATTTTTGGTTGAAGCTCTTCTCCAGAGTAACTGATATAAGAATGATATTACACAGGTAGGAAAATTTAGACTTATTGGCATGTGAGTGGTGTGATTACCCAACTGTGCTCAACAATGCATTGACACTAATGGTGAATGTAGGTGCTGTATAGAGACTGTTTGTGGTCCACAATGTGACTAAGTAATGTGAATAAGCACATTATATGTTTTTCATCTATATTCATTTCCATTTTCACACAATGCTCCTTGTAGTATATGGTTAAAGCAAGTAACTGTTTAATAAAGGACATTAATGTCAATGAATTTGTTGTAATATGGACTGCAGCTACTCTGGCTGTTGAAGGACAGCATAAAGCCCAAACCTGTGGTCCAGGTCCCATCGGCACCATCCCTCGAGGCACGGTCATTCTCTGCATGGCTCCCAGGTTAGGATGGCCTGAATACCAACAGGGATTAAAGACAGAGTTTTAAAGATTAACCTAAAAAATGTAAAAAAACACAGTATGGTAGCTGGTGTTGAGTTCTGTTGACAGTGTAACATCTCCTTGCTAGAGAATCTAAGAAAGAACTCTCAGGATAGTGCCTGGTTTAGGTCATGTGACATGATGTCAGAGGGGACAGGGGATCTGGTTAAAAAACAATGCTAAAACCATGGTAGCAATATTTGACATGGCCTGTAGCCAGCATGCTCATGCTGCACTAGTGATTTTGGAGAAGGGCTCATGTTCATGATTTCATCATTTCAACCAGCAGCCTTTCTTCCAGAACCCTGAAGGAGCATGGAGAAAGGAAGCAGGGCTAAAAGGCTGCTGGTGTTGCTCTTTAATATCTACTAAATATGAAACCATCTTTAAGATCAGATCACCAATACCACTGTCCATTATCTCAGGGTTACAATCCAGGAATATTAAACTCCAATCCCACCTCATCTAGTTGCATTACAATGTCATTACAGTTTGTTGTACTGATAAATAAAGCTTTGTATTTATTTTTATTTGCTTTACCTGGAGGCCGTGTTGGGTCCATGACATTTGGTGGTAAAGGCTGCCCTCCGGGAGGCTGATAGACATATGAAGACAAATGGTGATAGTTCAGTAAAAATTTAACAGAGAAGCTAAGAGTCACAACTGAGTCAAACTGAATGTAAAAAAACTTTGCACATCCATCCACAGACTCACTTGGTTTCCCATCCTGATGGGTGGTCGAGGTCCTCCTGTGTAACGTGGTGACATAAAGGGCTGCAGATAATAAAACAAATGTTCAATTACTTTCATATTCATAGTGCATAATACATAGCAGTAACTGAATAGTTCAAAGTGGGTACCAAATATTTCATAGCAGATACCAAATCATTCATAGTGGATTCTGAATATTTCAAATCAAATACTGAATAATTCATAGCGGATATTGAATCATTCATAGTAGATTCAGAATCATTCATAGTGGGTACCAAATAGTTCACTGAAGATAATGAATAATTCGTTGTAAATGCTGAATAATTCAATGCAGATACCAACTCATTTATAGTAGATGCTGAATAATTCATAACAGATACCAAGTAATTTGTAGTGGAAACTAAATAATTCACAGTGGAGACCAAATAATTCATATTCATTAGAGCAGATACAGAGCAATTCATAGTATATACAGAATAAATCATAATAGATGCTAAACTTTTATTTAACATAATGGATACTGAATAATACATATAATTTCCAGTAATTTCTAAATAAATTAATCAATTTAATAAATTAATCAGTCAAGAGTCAAGAGGCTTCACTAATCATTGGTGTTTGGTTATTTTTTTATTTACTTTTAATAACATTAACTGTATAGACTAAAGTGTCTCTTTAAGCAGTTAGTGGGGTCAGTGCAAAGTTTTTAAAAGCACAAGCAGAAAGCAGCATTCTTAAAGAATGTTTTCTGAAAGAGTTTCAGATCAAAGGAGACCTGTGTGTGTGTGTGTGTGTGTGTGTGTGTGTGTGTGTGTGTGTGTGTGTGTGTTATTACCTGTCCGTGAGCTGCCATCATGTTAGCGCTAAGTGGAGGATGAGGGGACGGCTGGGAGCCTGTGGGACCCTGCAGGGGCCACGGGGGGAAGGGTGAAGGGTGAAGAGTATTGTAGAGATGTGGGGGTAGATAGAAACATGACAGGAAAGAAACAGCAAAGCAAAGGGGTATTAGTGGGGCAGCAAAGCTGAAGCCTGTAGGTTAAACAGTTTGAGAGTGGTGTTATAATGACACCTTCTAACACAACTGTCCTAAACAGCACCAAACTGTGCACCATCATTAGAAGGAGGGATGGATTGAGACCACTCTTTAAAATGTTGGATTGAGAAGGAAATGCATTACAGCGTAACGGTCTGAGCCACTTTGACGAGAGCCAGACTGGGTGATAGGGTCATATGTGCCCAAGTCTCACTGATGCTCATGGACACCCACCTCACAACTTACAGAATCTGCTGCTAACATCTTTGTGCCAGATACCACAGACCACCTTCAGGGGTCTTGTGATTCTGTGCCTGGATGAATCAGAGCTGTTTTGGCAGCACAAGGGGGACCTACTCCATATTAGGCAGGTGGTTTTTAATGTTTTGGATAATGAAGATATGTGCTGGGAAAATAATTATTTTTAATGAGTTATTATAGACTGACTATAATATAAATAATGTTAATTACGAGGCACTGAAACAAGTAACCACTAGAGGTCAGTCGTGGTTTAGGAGAGTCAAGCAGGGCGCTCCACACTGGCCTTATTTCACCGTGTCCATTGATGCATGGCTCTGCACTGGGATAATGGCTCTTGCGTAGTCTTGCTTGAGAGAAACTTATAGGCTACACCGTGTGTGTGTGTGTGTGTGTGTGTGTGTGTGTGTGTTTGTGTTTATGTATAACTTTATTTTCAGGCCCTGGAGGATCAGAATGCTTTCTCAGAAAGCTTTTCTATCTCACACGTCGTTCTACCCTCCAGAACATATCAGAAGAATCTAGTACAATATTCCTAGGAATGATTTGAACTATCCTGTGCCTGATGCCTATATCCTATACTTCCCCCATCAATGGTGTATCTCAGTCTGTATTCTCTGCATACTTTGTTAGCCTCCTTCCCCCTGATCTTTAACGTTCAGGACCCCACAGGACCACCACAGTGCAGGTATTATGTGGGTGGTGGGTTATACTCAGCACTGTGGTGACACTAACTTGCTGATGGTGTGTTAGTGTGTCTTGCACTAGTATGAGGGGATCAGATGCAGCAGTGCTGCTGGAGTGTTTACACCCCTTAGTGTCACTGCTGGACTGAGGATAGTCCACCAACCAGAAATATCAAGCTAACAGTGTCCTGTGGGCAACGTCCTGTGAGCCCTGATGAAGGACTATAGGATGACCAACACAAACTGCAGAAACAGATGAGCTTCTGTCTCTTTCCATCTACAAGGTGAAGCAACTAAGTAGGCGTGTCTAACAGAGTGGACAGCGAGTGCACATAGTGTTTAAACACTCAACAGCACTTGCGATCATGGAGCAGATTATCATTTTTACAATATACAAACTCCTTAACTTCCTCCTTAAAAACTAACTTAGCTAACTTAAACTCACTTAAATTATTTTTCAGGCAGTGGAAAGACTGATTTCTAATTGTTCTGAGATCTTTTTCTAGGGATTCATGTGCATCGACAACCTTGTTTCTGAAGGCCTCTTTGGATCTTGTCAAGGTGGTACCACTTCACCAATCAAGAGCAAACCAGACTAATGTCTGAGGAACTCCTAAAACCTGTCTAATCATATGTTAATTATTTGCAGATGTGCTGCACCTAATGTTAGCATTTTAAGAAGTAATAATTGTGTGAGTTTCCTACCTTTTTCCTCACAACAGAACTGAATTTATTATGCAATGCAATTAAATGCATAATGTTATAAAATGCAATGAATTGCATTTCTTTAGCTTTATGTGTCATGTGTTCATCTCCATCCCTCCAATATTGTTAAAATGAAGATCAAATATCAATTTGTTTAAATATATTTAAAGAGACAAAAGTATATATGTATGTATAAATCAATACTTTCTTTGACATCAGAAAAGTAATTTATCCTGTATTAAACTTCACACACGCATATGGTAAAGAAGGAAGGGGGAAGTTAAATGACGTTACGAGTGGGCGGTTAACAGAAACGCTTCTGCACAACCTGTGTGTGACCACTCTGGTTTGCTCTTACGGTCAGCGCCGTAAAAGTAGCCGTACTTTGTGAAGCTAGAGTGGCTGCCATTAGCGGCTAATGGTCGTAATCAAGCTGAATCCCAGCAGACGCTGGGCTTGGCAGATAACCACAGGCAGAAGCATAATGGCCCCTCTGTGTGCGCCATCTCAAAACTGATGGCACGTGTGTGTTTGTGTGTGTGTGCGCGTGTGTGTGATTTTGGCCTGGTGTTTGACTCCCTGGAAATGAAAGCTGATGGAGAAAGGGTAAAGTGAAAGTTTGGCCGAAAATGTCGTTTACACCCCCATCCTTACCACAAATGTAGTCACTCAGCCAGAACACATTTGGTGTCTGAAAATAAATGGGAAGTTTGTCTTGAAAATTGGTGGGTCAACTTTACCAGGATTCCCAGTTGCATACAGGCGGAACCCCTTCCTTTGTAATTGCTT
The DNA here is from genome assembly GCA_034509495.1 of Acestrorhynchus altus. NCBI lineage: Eukaryota > Metazoa > Chordata > Actinopteri > Characiformes > Acestrorhynchidae > Acestrorhynchus > Acestrorhynchus altus. The sequence goes on along the minus strand of CM067502.1, from coordinate 17,145,877 downwards.
ATTTCCAGGTATTCCAAAAAAGTGTGGGTATTCTGATCAACACCTTCTGGGGGATTAATCCTGAAGGTTAGCTGAGAGTCACTATAATAACACTGAAACAGTGAGCAGATCCAAGGGCATTTTCACACTTGAAAGTCCAAACCAAAGTCCAAACCAATGCTTTTGTTACATTGTAAACATAAGAGTCCAGCTAGCTATGGTCTCACACCGCAGTTTAGTGAGGACACTAAAGAACTTTGGTACGTCCTGTTGTCATCACGACGTAGGCTCCATCTCCCTATGCTTGACACTGATTGGTTTGTGGAGGGGTGGGGTGTGTTTGATGTTGGCATGTTGTCAATTTGGGAAGTTGCATCTTCTAGGTCTTGTGCCAAATTGTGCTACCCTACTATCTGCTTTCCGAACAGGATGTGTGATGTGTGCAAGTGTAAAAGCATTTTAAATATTCACAATTTGGTAAACAAGACCCTCCTGATGTGGCTGTTGTTGACAGTAGCAAGCCTCAATGGGTTCAGCTCAACAGCAGCTTAACTGTTTCTGAATACTGGACAACAGGGACACTTAAAGTTGATCAATTCAGTACTGGGGTCCTCTCGGTATTCCAAACTTCACCAAAGTGTTTCTGTGGCCAAAACATGGACATGCAGCTTTTCTGAGGAGCATTTTAATTTTGCTCCTCAGATGGGGGCATATCTGTTTTTGTTTTGGTTTGTTTCATTTATTTTTAACACTGCTTGAAACAAGATGCTTTACTGCTGCCCAAATGTGAGTTACCCATCCAAATGAAGCACATAATCAAGGCTACTACAGATTACTGAACACCTCCACATGGTTTAAGGAGATGTATGATGCATACATACATCTTGTAAGCTACGTTATCCTTGTAGCTCTAGAGCAAAACCAAACAAGCTAACCTGACAGTGACAGTGAGCACAGAGGTTGGACAGACTCTAAACTTGATTTCCCACCTATCACTTTCAATAAGGGAAGGAATAAGTTCGAGACGTACCTGGAAGAAGCCTTGAGGCATGGGTCCCCCTGGCATCCCGTCTCCAGGAGGCATGTTACCCAGCACTGGGCTTGGAGCTGCTGCTGCACTCTGTAGAAATACAGGACAAGAGTCAAAATGGCATATAGACACCTGAACGGTTCTAAAACAAGAGCTCTACATAAAGCATTATGTAGCACTGAGAAAGCAGATAAATGTGCAGATTTCACATTTTCAAACATTAAATGATATTTAAAGATGACTCGATGACTCAAATATTTTTATACTGATTGTAATGTAAATAACTGAACAATAAATTGTAATTTTTTACATAGTATAGCAAAAATAACAATTGGGCTGTATATCACATTAAATCTACATTAAATCTACAAATTTCAGGTCATCAGATTTTCTAGGATATAAAAAAATAGTTCTTAATCTGTCTTGTAAAAAACAATTATATTAAAAAAGTTCAGTATTTATCATATTCAATCTGTAGTTTTATTTTACATTGGTGTTGCATCACTTGTCTGAGACTTTCATTTTTGATCATGTTGAATCTTTTGAATCTTCATTTTTGGGTTATACTGAATTTTTTGAGTCTTCGGTTTTTGGTCACATTGAATCTTTGGGGGGGTTTTTTCATAGTGAATGTTGCTTCTTAGAAAGCTCTCTGTTGCAGTTTTGTTTCACAGAAGACATTTTTCTTTATTGTTGAATATTGTTATAACTTCCACTTGAACTAAAATCAACCAACACAAACTTCACAGAAGAGATGCACTGACAAACAGGCTTTGGCATGTTTCCAGAAGCCTTCTCTCATCTAAATATTCTCTCCACAGTAAAAATGGAAGCATCAGCAAAATCAATAGAGGAAATGTGTCCTGCAGCGCTGTGGGGGCTAATCACAGACGGGTCATCTTCTTAATGAGCCGTAGATTTAGGAGAAGTCAGGCCTCTAATCAATCAAAGTCAATTACACTCAACATCACTGGGTATTATATGCAGCTTTTTTTGACAGCACTTGACGTTTCATGCAAGGCAAGCATTCCAGTCACTAATAATCACTCCATCACTCTATTAATGTTCCTGCCTAGGAGATAAAACACTCTTGTATTGCAACTACAACTGTATATATCTAACAGTCTTGTTTAGATATCAATGTTCAGTATCAACACCACAAATATACACTGCTTTCTTCTGAGATCTGAATTTAAGGAGACCAGGGTTAAGTATATTTACAACCCTTAAGGAACTTTTTGAGATTCTTCGGTTTAAAACTGTGGAGTACACTCTTAAGGAACCATGCTTCAAGGAACCTTCAAGATCTTTTACATTTTACAGTGCAGTGTTGGGTGGGATTCACCTACAGCACTCAGCCTTCATGCTCTCCAAAATGTCTTCTCTGGTATGCAGATCATTCGTTCATTTATTTGCTTGTTCCTGGACAGCGCCTACCAGGAATCAGGTATTCATGCTCCATCCTCAGTGACAGGTTCTGGATAGCTATATGCCACCAATTCAACCAAACTCCACCAATTCCAATGTTTGTTTTACATACGGGATTTGTTCATCTGAGCATGTCATCTGAACAGGGGTTTGGAACGGAATATTGAATACTATGCTCTGAAACGTTAACATACAGAGACGTTTGGATTGTCTGAGTGTAAATGTAGGAGAATGGCCCTTAACAGGGTTACTGGATTCCTAACTGTGTGTTCTTCCAACCTGAAATTTGTCCTTCTAAGGTTGTTGCTGAACAGTGTCTTCCAGCGACGCCTAAGAAGAGCAGCTGTAACAAGATGAGCTTCTTTGGGGGATTTGAGTGTAAGATGCCTGCTCTACCTGCTATAAGCCCCTTAAGCCTTGACCTGTGCTCTAATCAGCTTTCATACACTCCAGCTCGAGCTGGGACGTGGCCAGAGCCGGAGACTGGACTCTGAAGAGCTCTCAGATGAACCTCAGAGGTGACCTATAGGAGATAATGTACCACGTCTGTCAAGGTTCCTTCTAGGGTCTATTCCTTGTACAGGGCATCCACTTATAATATTTTTGTGACATCACAACCATAATAAATTTGAGCAAATTTGGCTTTGTTTCCATTTATGATGAGTGAGAAATATGTTTTAAAACACAAAATTTAGTTTTCCATCACGTATTCCCCTAATACTCGAAAGGTTGTATATGTGGGTCTACAATATCTCAGAGCTTTTGCAGTAGTTTCACAGAATACTGAATACTATAGTACAGAGGTTCTTAACCTTTTTCACTGGGCTCCAGTAAATTTCGCGACCCCGTTACCCCACAGAAAAAAGGGTATCAATAACTTGTGAAATATTCCAAGTACTTTTCATCATAATTTCTCACTTTCTTAGTTTTTTTTCTGTTCTGATGTTCCTCTAGTGCAGGGGTCGGCAACTTTTAACACCCGAACAGCCGTTTGGACCCGGTTTCCACGGAAAACAAAACACTGCGAGCCACAAATAATTTTTGACATCTGAAATGAAGTTAACACAGTATATATTGTTTTTTCTTAGCTTTACACTTTGTATAAACAACTATAGTGTTTGAAATCCAATAAAATTAAATATTATTTATTTAATGAAGGCTTTTTGAACATTTTGAATTCTTAAAAAAGCATCCATGGTTAATGGACTGAAGCTCTGTGCAGAGCTGATCGGGGCTGTATGAAGTAACTTTCACCTTTACAGGAGTGTAATCTGTACCTGTGTCTGTGAGCAGTGTTTGTTTTTAACGTAGTTCATGGTGGAGAACAGCTGCTCACATTTATATGTGGATCTGAAGATAGATAGAATAGAATACAATAGAATAGAACTTTATTGATCCCTTGGGAGGGTTCCTTCAGGGAAATTAAGGTTCCAGTATCAGCATCAGTACAGTAAGCAGAAGATCAACAGGACTTCAAATGCATATTTCTTCATCTTTATAAAGGAGTCGGGGATGACGTTCCATGTTTCAAACACAAGTTTGTCCTGGAAGGTTCTCAATATCACTCCTTTCTGAACAAGAGTGTCCTTCTGATGGGCAACATCTTCAAGATCTTCTGTCCGGCTTCAGATTCGGATCCGGATCCAGATCAGGTTCATTTACACCTGCCGTGTTTTGGCGGTAAACCAGCTTCCACAAGTGTGACGCTTATTTTGAGCGACGGAAAAATAATGAAGTATAATTTTAGATCAGAATAATCTTCTAATTTAGAGTGAAAATTGGAAAAAAAATAATTAACGCAACAAAATATATTTTAATTAAATACTTATAATGTATTTTCCTGAGCCACGCGGAGCCGCGGTATAAGGAGGAAAGAGCCGCGGGTCTAGTGCGCTTTGCGTCCCCACTTCCAATTCGATCTTCTAAAAAACGCTCCATTTTAATCCAGCCTGGATGACGTGCCGAGCCACAGTGTGCATGAACCTGAATCAAGATTCAGATCGAAGAGTCGAGCACAACGGCGAGTGAATCAGTTTGATTCAATGGAAAACACGTTCTAAAAATGCTCTATTTTAAGAAACAGTGGTTTGACAAGCCATGTCCTTCATGGAGACACTCCAAGACTGATAATGATACAGTGTAAAAAAGTTTAGCGCTTAAACCGGATTCATCGCACATTTAGCTGATAAAACGTCTTAATTAGTGTCACATTTGCGACCCCCCCAAGCTTAAGAACCCCTGATATAGTAAAAACTAAAATTCTAGAACTATGAATGATTTACGGTAAATACTAAAATTATAGATTATTAATACAAGTTACTGAATAATGTATAGATTTGACATATTAATAATTAAATGTAGATTATAATAATTCAATAGGTATGGAATAATATAAAGCTACTGAATAAGTAATAGTAGTCAGTGAATAATCTATAAAGCTACTGAATAAACTAGTTATGAATAATAATTACAGTATTTACAGAATAATTTATAGTAAATACTAAAATTATTAAATTATTGAATAATGTAAGATATTAAATGTACAATAAATATTAAATGATTAATAAAAAGAATTTACTGGCAGCATAATGATTAATACTGTGACAAAGCCTGCAGTTTTCATTTTTCAAAACAGTACCATATTCAATTTCAATTTCTTTTCAGATACTGTAGTATTGTGTGTAATGTTCTTCACACTCATCTGGCCAGGTTTTCATTTTAGTTAATGTGTAACCGTCAAAAATAACCAATACCATGATTAGATTAACACAGACGCCACAAGTGCTGCAGTTCAGTGGAGTTAGGTAAACACAAGGACAGTGAGTAAGCAAATCTGTAAGTAAATCTGTGACAGTCCTGTTTAGGGAATATGGCAACAACATTTACACTTTTTTTTTTCCAAACTCTTGTCCTGTACTGCCCCACCCAGAGTATATCAACACTTTTTAATCCGCTCCAACTGCTGAATTAGGCCAGAGGGACATATTTTAGAGCTTTTCTTCAGCAGTCCGCCTTAATCCTCTTTGTGTCCGAAGATCGCAAACAGAGATTATGAGTGAGATTAACTCAGTCTAAAAGAGTCGGGATACAAAAAGTCAACAGATTGACCAATAAACCCTGCAAACAGTGGACTAAAGCAAATTCCACAACATCAAGACCCTGGATTTAAAAATGTTTGAGGTTGGTTTTGGTACATACTATACTGCACTACAGTAGTGTAACTTACAGTGTACTAGTCATATTTAGTAGCTGTGTTTCCTTGTGAACTTAGTTCCATCAGAATCTACTATGTCAGTAAGTTTCATGTCAAATTGAGGACTTTTGCAGTGAAGCCAACAATGATAAAGTAGCTGATTACAGGATTTTTTTTTTTTTTGAGTTTCCACAAGTTAGTTTAGTTAAAGCTCTCATAACTGACATTTTCACTTGTATATCTCAACAAAAAATACTGAGTTTTGACAGTGGCATGCTGAAAATTTATGATTTCCTATCATCTCATGAGCAGTTAGACCAGGGCCACCTTAGAGCTGTGAAACTACATTACATGAAAACACAGATCAGAGTGAATTTCTAGGACATAGATACAGTGGGGAAAATAAGTATTTGATACACTGCCCATTTTGCAAGGTCTGTATTTTTTTATTGTAGGTACATTTCAACTGTGAATCTAAAAAAAATCCAGAAAATCACATTGTATAATATAATAATTGATTATATATAATTAAATATTAAAATAATTAATTTGCATTTTACTGAATGAAAAGTATGTGATCACATATCAACCAGAAAGAATTCTGGCTCTCACAGACCTGTTAGATTTCCTTAAAGGATACCTGTATTAATTCCAGCTGTTTGACCGCCTATCCACACACTCCATCAATCACAATCCAACCTCTCCACCATGGCCAAGACCAAAGAGCAGTCTAAGGACACTAGGGAAAAATTGTAGACCTGCACATGGCTGGAATGGGCTACAGGACAATAAGCAAGCATCTTGATAAGAAGGCAACAACTGTTGGTGCAATTATTAGAAAATGGAAGAAACACAAGATGTTCCTCCGGCTCCATGCAAGATCTCAACTCGTGGAGTAAGGATGATTCTAATAAAGGTCAGGAATCAGCCCAGAACTACACAGGAGGACCTTGTTAATGACCTGAAGAGAGCTGGGACCACAGTCTCAAAGATTACCATTAATAACACACTATGCCAATTAAAATTCTGAAGGGCATGCATGGTCCCCCTGCTCATGGCAGCACATCTAGGCCTGTTTGAAGTTCGCCAACTTCCACCTAGATGATCCAGAGGAGGCATGGGAGGTCATTTGGTCAGATGACACCAAAATAGAACTTTTTATTATCAACTTCAATAGCAATGTTTGGAGGAAGAAAAAGGATGAGTACCACCTCAAAAACATCATCCCAACCATGAAGCATGGCAGTGGAAACATCTTATTTTGGGGTGATTTTCTCCAAAGGGAACAGGGCGACTGCACCGTATTGAAGGGATGATGGATGGGGCCATGTATCTTGAAACTTCAGCCAACAACCTCCTTCCCTCCATAATGGCTGAGCTGTGTGGCTCCGTAAGAAGCATTTCAAGGTCCTGGAGTAGCATAGCCAGTCTCCAGACCTGATCCCAACAGAAAATCTTTGGAGGGAACTGAAACTCAAAGTTTCCCAGCAACAGCCACAAAACCTGAAAGATCAGTTAGGAGGAGTGGGCTAAGATCCCTGCTACAGTGTGTGCAGTGTGTGCAGAGTGTGGTCAAGAACTACAGGAAACATCTGACCTCTAATTGCAAACAAAGATTTCTGTACCACATATTAGGTTCTGTTTTTCTATTGTATCAAATGCTTATTTCATGCAATAAAAATGCAAATTAATTATTTAAAAATCATTCAATGTGATTTTCTGGTTTGTTATTCATATTCAATCTCACAGTTCAAATGTACAGATGATAAAAGTTAGACCTCTCCATACTTTGTAGGTTGGAAAACTGTCAGGATCAGCAGTGTATCAAATACTTAATTTCCCCACTGTATGTACATGGCTTCACAGGTTTAGTTTTATCTGCCACTCATTTACTATTTTTTTTTTTATATTTTTGAGGCTCAACAGTTGACCAAAGGAAAGAGTTATGAGGACTTTTGACTAAACCAAGTCACCTGAATTTTTTTCTTTGTGGCTCAAATTCAGCTGATATTTGTTTTCTTCTCCCAACTTTACAGTATAAAAAACAAAGAGAACGTTGGGTTTCTGTGGATAATGTTGATTTAACTGCTGGCTGTAAATTCACAGAGGTAATCACAATGCTGCTGACACCCCGCATGAAACATGGAGAGTCAGATAATGTAAAAGGTAAAGCCAAACAAAATATGATTAAATTAATTGAGCAGCTGAACATGCAGATAAATCAAGCAACTATTTCCCATCTATAGCTTTTTGTAAATGTAACATGAAGCATCCTGTGGTAAAATTATATTACCATGCCTGCCAATTTAAAACTAATCCCATTCTAAAAGTGCTTACTACTACAAACTGCAATATCTGGCAACTAGAATTGTGAAGAATAGCAAGGGGTAGTTGATGACAGAAGGAGGGATAAAAGGTCATTTTCATGAGAAAGAAGATGCTCCTCCAAGCAGGATTGCAGGGTTTTGAACCCAGCCTCAGGCTAGCTGCACTAAATCCATCTATTGTTTCTAAATGGAGCCTCATGGACGTAACATATGCCTAACAATCAGAACCCCACCTCAGTGGACATTTCAATAGACCAATTACTGCAAAACTCGGTATGTGGTAAAGCGGCATCAACTTAGCCCTTATTTATTGCTATTCTGTTTCTAAACATTTAACTTGCGTTCCATTCTTATTTAAGAACAATTATTTAATTACACAATTAGAAATGCAAGACAATGTAATGTAAGCTCACTATAGTACACTGTGATGAATATCCACTAACTAACTGCAGTATCTACAAACTCTACATAATATTAAAACAAATATAAATAAGGTCAGTGAAAGTGTTTACCATTAAATAATTCTATATAACATTAGAATAAACATAAAGTCAATGGTTAGTAAGAGGGTTTACCTGTAATTAACTCTATATAATATTAGAATAAATATAAGTAAACAAAACATCAGTGGTCAGTGAGTGTCTACCTGTAATTAACTCTATAAAAATATTAGTGTAAACATACTATGTAAACAAAAAGTCAGTGTTCTTTCTTTAGAAGAGTCCCACAAAAATGTTCTCCAGGAAACCAAAAGTGGAGAATCTATGGTGTCAAACCCTTTCTGAGACATTTATTTTTTCACAGTGTCTCCAAACTCCAAACTGACTAAAACAAAAGAAAAGTGAGGGGCCTTCCATGCCAGCAGACGCCACCCTCCCTTCTGCTTCAGCAGAAAGTAGCGGGCTGCTCCAGCTTCCTGAATCAATCACTCTTATCAGCCCATCACTAACCCATATGGAGTCTGGCACAGAGCTCCAGCAGCAGCAGCAACAGCACAAACAGAAGCAGTCTAAACATGCTGAAAACAGCCCGGCCTGCACTTCCTGCCCGCGCCCACCGACACTGCCTTTTAATCACATTACACTCAGATCTGCCCCTCTGACGGCTACATACACAATCGAGCTGCGTTGAGACTGATGGATGATGAACGTTACCTGAAGCTGCTGGTCCATGTGTGCAATAATGTATGCACTGCTGCAAGATGATTGGTTGATTTGATAATTGCATGAATGAGTAGATCTACAAGTGCTCACAAGTTGTTATTTAAGTCATTTTAATAATAATAATTATTATTCATAACTATAAGCCCTACGATGAACTAGTGCCCTGTCTAGGGTTGTTTCCCGCCCTTGCGCTCAGAGTTTCTGGCTGGGCACCGGCTTCCTCACCACCTTATTCAGGAATAAGCGGTATAGAAAATGGATGGATGGATGGATTCATACCTATAGCCTATTATTAATACTACATTATAAAAATGCATTAGTGTGTTTTTGCTGACTGAAGTTCTGAAGAAATGAAGAACGGTGTAGGAGTGAGGTGTGAGGTGAGGTGTAAGGTGTTTTTAATTAAATGCTTATTTATAATCAGTGATGGTTTTCTGAATATTACTTAATTATTTGTGTATTGCTACATTTGTATTACTATTATTTCTTGTTTTAATGACAATATTGTACTTAATATAGTCATAACTGAAGGGGGGGGGGGGGGTACAAAGACAGTATGACTACAAAGTGAGTTGATCTGAAACTGATTTGCTTAAATTGGTAGTCCCCCTCAATGTGATTACTGCTTATTCCCATCTGCCATTTAGGAGCCCGTATTACATAATGTCCCCAAATTGGAAAGTTTTTGACAGTGGCTGAACTAGAAAGAGAGAAGTAGAAGAAGTAGAGAGAACACAGAGAGAACAGAGAGAGAGACAGAGAGAGAGTCACTGGAGTCAGGGTCACTGGAGTAAATGGAAGTACAAGAAAAATGTATGTGTCAAATTAACTGGTAAAACATACTTTTAACACTATCTGAATTGTATCACTGGTCTTTAGGTCATGTTAAAGTCAGCTAAGGCTTACAGGTCTTCTTTAGTCTTATGTTTACGTTAGCTGGCTGTCTTAGGTTTTATGTATCCTCACTAACATTAACACTGTACGGTGTCTTCAGTTTCCAGTTTAGGTAGCTGTTGTACATTTTATATATATATTATTATATAATAATACATAATATAATTAAACATAATGTAAATATAATTAATGATTAATTATGTATCTGTGAATTACAGACTGACCCAGCTGTCGATTAACTTTGAGTGGCAACACTTAAACTACCATTACCTGCCACTAATATATGAAAAATAAATGATGATGATTTCCATTTGCTCAACATAATAATATTATTATTATTATTATTATTATTATTATTATTATTATTATTATTAAGTCCCCATTCCAGAGAACCGAGCAGCATTAGTGGTCAAAATGCACACAGGACAGTCTATTGCACACAGGACAGGTGTTATCGGTTTGCTTATTCACACGTTTACTTTGTGCACAGTGGGGGTCAGCGACGGAGTGAGAGACCACACTCGTCTATATCCACAGAGCTGGTGGATGAGTGCCATCTGCCTGGAAACAAAGACCTTCACTCTGACGCCATCAGCACATGTGACAGCAGCTAAAGAGCCACAGCCCAGGGGTTAAACGAGCATCACCCAATACAGAGAGAGAGAGAGAGAGAAATTCTGAGAGTCTGTATATCAAATTAACTTTAATTAATGTTAAACAGTTAACATGAACTTTTCATGTAATGTATGTATTCTTTTTATGTCTATGTTTTATAGATTTTATATTTAGTTATATTAGTTATATTAAAGTATTCCCATGCTTTTACAGTATAGAGAAATCTACCATGTCAATAAAGCAAACAACTCAATTAAATTGAAACACAGAGAACATTTTTTAGAGCAAGACAGTTGGCCAGAGAGAAAGTAAGGGAGAGAAAAGAGAAAGGGTAGAAGAGATATATAAACAAAGAGAGCAAGACAGAAAATGAGAGAGGATAGGAGGAGAGGGGGAGCTGAACATATAGAGAGAATGAGCAAGATAAGGGAGGGAGATAAGGAGAGCTAGAGAGAGAGAGAGAGAGAGAGAGAGAGAGAGAGAGAGAGAGAGAGAGAGAGAGAGAGGAGTGTGTATAGGTCTTGACTGCAGCCTGAGGTTGTATGAGGGGATGGCTCTTGGCTACGGTTCCCATGGTGACTTCATTAATGATTGACGGAGACTGACAGATAGAGATGCTGCGTCTCAGGGGCTGCAGCGGAAATCACAGAGTCATATAAAGAGGAGAGTTGGGGTCACAATCATTATTACTGTTGTAATAATAAAGTGTACGTAAAAATAAGCAATTGCAAAACAGTTAACAGTTAACAATTTACAGTTACATTCTGTGTGGAAGAGTCTGCCCTGTTGGAAAGTCTGGTGGTTGCTTTTGGTGGTAGCTGGTTTCAGATAGTCTAAGTGGTTCTTTAATGGAAAACATACCTTATGCTGGTAAACCAGCTTATCTCTTGACCTGCATAGTCTGATGGACATTATCAACTTGAACAACTGGTTGTCAAGCTGGTCATAGTGGTTGATTAGTGTGGTAAAATCATTATAGTTTGATGGACTAGCTGCCCTGCTGAAAAAAGTCAGGCCAACTCAAGCTTGTCAAGATGGTTAAACTGGTTGACCATCTTATTTCTAGACCAGTATAGGAGGGTATGTTTGAATTTGAGACTAAGCTGGACAACGAATGTTACCAGCAAGCCCGGCATGATCAACATGGTCACAAGTTGGTCATTCGGTAGACCAACCAAACCATCAAACTCAAATGAAAACACCCTGGTCGACAGGCTTAACCAGCTTGAGCTGGCCAGACTATTTTTTTCAGCAGGGAAGAGATTAACACTTCCGATCAATTGTCGATGTACTTTCTCTACGGCTTATAACACACACAGACATGCACACACATACACTCATGCACTCTCTTTCTCTCTCTTTCTTTCACACACACACACACACATCAACAAACAGATTGGCGAACAAGCCCCAAAAGCCATTAGTGTCAACAGTTCGATGAGTGCACCGCTGTGCTGTAAGCTGATAGGCTCGGAGGGGTAATGGCTCCTGACAGCTGCTCCTCAGAGACCAGCAAGGAGCCGAGTGAAGAGGAAAAAACTCAAAAAACTTCAAAAGACAAACTCTCTCTCTCTCCATCTGCTGCCTCCTCCACCACCTTCCCTTGCTATTTCCTCATCTCTCCCTCCTTCCCTCCATCCTTATTTGGCTAACAGGGCTATCTGTCCCTTCTTTTCCTTCCCTCTGCATTCACTATAGGTCAGCGCTCAACCAAAATGGCAGTGTGACCAAATGTACACTATTACATTTTTTCCAGCAAATATAGTCAATTCGCCAAGTCAAGTTTGATGTCTGAAGCCGGTGTCTTTACTACCTGAATAGAGCAAAGACTAATCAACGTAGTAGACCTTGGAATGTTTCCAAATGCACATGGTCAGTGCATTAATTGCCTAGTGATGAGGTCATGCTGTACAGTTTTCCTGCCAGTAATAATAGTCCTTCAGTCTGGACACAGAGCTGGAGTGACAGCATACAGACTGAGCAGCTCTCTGTCATGTGAACAAAGTGTGTGGATAAAACCATTCTGGAGCCATAGTGCAAAACAGCAACACATCTGCAGTGACATCACTGGTTATGAATAAAGTACTGCCCTTCAACAAAAAGACCCAATCAGCTTGTTGGTTATAGATACACTACTGCCCTTCAACAAAAATAGTCATTCTGCTTTTTGGTTATGGATAAGCTACTGCCCTTTAACCAAAAGCCAATCAGCTTGCTTGTTACACAGCAGTACGAGGGAATATTTTTAAGATGTCTCACATTTGGCTCCCTTTTTACTTATTTTGCTGATCCAAAAAAAAACAAACAAAAAAAAAACGTGAAAAACTATTTACTTCTGTTATACTTTGTTGCTGCTTCTTTGCACAGGTTTTAAATTTTGGCAGGAAAAAGATGTTACATTTTTAGTAATCTGTCAGAAAGCTCATTAAAACAGTTATTTTAAATAAGATTTTCATAGCAAATGCATAAAACCACCACAAGCTACATTACAAAGCTGGTATGAGATAAAACTATATACGACTATCAAAATAATCATACATTGAAGCCATAGATTTCAGTATTTGAATACTGACACCTGGAATGTGACTGCTAGCACTTTCTGAAATGTATAAATACACATGCACTATACAATACATTGTGACATTAAATTAAACCTCAGAAAAAGTAACAGCTGACAGGTGCTGGAGTGAACCTTTGTAGAATGTGTTATGTCTGTTGTCATAAAAAGTGTAGAGGTAGATGTCATGTACTCTCATGAAGTGTTATTACTCAACAACCAGACATGGTTTGAGGTGAATCTGTGATGATTCGCACATGCAGTTAGTGTGCCATTACATTAACATCGTAGATACAATGAAGCAAACCTCCGACACCAAACATGACCTGGCTTATTGACTGCATTCAGAGTAAGAGGGGGAAAATGGTGTAAATTTGATTTCCAGTCAAACCATCACTTTAGATGGATTTAGATGGAAGATGCCAATCCTGGACTGAGGAGCAGATCTCAGAGCAGTTATTTCGGGCAGACCTGAGCAGAGGCGGAGTCTTCAATCCGTAACCATGATACCCTCCATCCTCCGTGTTCAGCCAGGCTCTTTATCAGACGTAAAGTCTTCTGGGAATGGGGCAGCACCAGTTGCTGGGAGATCAGCAAGCTTTTACATGCTTACGCAGCCTCTACACACTCACAGTTCCACAGCTTTGGACTTTTGTTTACAAGGGTCAGTTTTATAACGAGTTTAATAATGAGCTGTTGTTCCAGTTTGAAGAAATGAGTTTATAAAAAATTGGACGACTGCTGCTGTTGCTCTATATTTTATTCCATTTTTAAGTACCAGTGTGTGATACTGTGTCAGTGGCTTCACATGTATCGAAGGAAGCATTTGCTTGTCTTCAACCTCCTAGAGTCAGGGCAACTGTATGTGATTGGAGGATTATTCTAATGAGGTTGGGAAATTGGCACTTCCAAATTGGAGGGAAATTTGGTACAAAACAACAACAACAGCAACAACAAAACAAGTTGTTCAGTATACAAGACCTGAACACACATGAACACATACTGATAGAACTACAGATACAGTAATAGTCAGAAGTATGATCTCCATGCTAACCTTAACAAAATCAATTCCAAAGTCACTCTTGGGTCTTCTCTGGCTCAACTGCAGTGAGCGTCAGAACAGCTCTCCTTTAATAATTATGTGCTGTGAAATGACATGTCACCATTAGCTAGTGAGCAGGAAGGCTCAACAACCAGACCGAGGGTTTAGCAAGACCCAGGAGCTCTGACTGTGTACACACACTCTCTCACACATTCCAGTCATTGGTGGTCATTTTCCTATTCCCCTCTGTATTTCTGTGATCTCTGCTTTGCAGCGGACTGAACTTGCAGCCTTTATCATTCCTGCACCTCGGTTAGATCATCATAGCAACAGTGGCAAACCTTCTCATTGGTTTTAAGTATAGTTTCACATCCAATAAGAAGTATAGTGCATCCAGAAAGCATTCACAGTGCATCACACTTTGTACATTGTGTTGTTACAGCCTTATTCCAAAATGGATTCAATTCTTTTCTCCCATAAAATTTTACACACAACCCCCCACGATGTCAAAGTGAGAAAAGTTTGTTTGAAATGTTTGCAGATATATTAGAAATATACATTTATAAAAAATATTATTCCCATTAGTATTCACAGCCTTTGCCATGACACTCAAAATTGAGCTCAGGTGCATCTTGTTTGCAATATAGTGCATCCTTCAGGTGGTTTATACAGCTTTACTGGACACCTGTGGTAAATTCAGTTGATTTCACAAGCACACGCCTCTTTATATGATGTCGCATAGTAGACAGTGCATGTCAGAGCATAAACCAAGCCATGAAGTCTTAGGAATTGTCTGTAGACCTCCAAGACAGGATTGTATCGAGACACAGGTCTGGGGACGGGTAGAGAAAAATCAGCAGGAACTTGGAGACTAGTGAGGGTCGAGGGAAAGATGACTGGAGTGATGTACACAGACATCCTTAATGATAACCTGCTACACAGCACTCTGCAACTCAGACTGGAATGAGGGTTTATCTTCCAACAGGACAATGACCCTAAGCACACAGCCTAGATAACAAAGGAGTGGCTCCAGGACAACTCTGTGAATGTCATTGAGTGGCCCTGTCAGAGCCCAGACTTGAACTTGACTGAATACTCTGGAAATATGTAAAAACTGATGTGCACCGATACTCCCCATCCAAACTGATGGAGTTTGAGAGGTTTGGCTAAGAAGAATGGGAGACACTTCCCAAAAACAGCTGTGCCAAGCATGTAGCATTATATTCAAAAAGACTTGAGACTGTAATTTCTGCCAAAGGTCCAGTGTGCATGTCTTCACACAGCAATAGTATAAATGAATAATACTTTTAATTATTACTCTTATTATTCCTGTGATGGACTGGCACCCTGTCCAGGGAGTATTCCTGCCTAGTGATTCCAGGTAGATTCTGGATCCATTGTGACCCTATTCAGGAAAAAGCGGACAAGATAATGACTGACTGATTACAATTATGATTTATTTACTTTTCGTTTAAGTTACATTTATATAATAATTATGTATAATAGGTTTGTATATAATGTTACTTGTTTATGTTCTTTACATGGTGTTTCATTGATTTTATTATCTTATGTAATGAGATGGCACTTTCAGCCACATTCAATGTGTCAAGTGATATATTTCATTGTTGTTGTTGTTGTTGTTGGTATTATTATTATTATTATTAAGGTTTACACCATTACACAGTAGGATGTGATTTATTTCCACTTAGAAAATCAACAAAACATTTCATATGTCCAGGGATTGAATGCGTATGCCACAGGGAATATGTGGTAGAAGTGCTAAACAAATGCTATTCTAATTTTATAAATGTTTGTATTTTTATTGTATACACACTATTTTCTCTTCATAAATAACTGGAAAGGTGATGTTCTTAGGTTCAGGCTAAACATCTGACTTACACCCTATTTTGAGAAACTCTTAAGAGCCTGTGGCATCATCAAGAGGGCAGAGCAATTAGCCAGGCTACAGGGATGGCTGCATGTGCGCTCAGCTGCCCTTCGCCAATTGACCTTCCTGATAAAAGGGCCATTAGTTGCAATTAAACCACAAAATGCAAAAACAAGAGTCCTTGGGAGGAGTGGCTGAGAAAGAGAGGAGGTCAGAGGCTAAGTTACTCCCTACAACAGAATGAAACTAACTTGCACATGATCTGCAGGACACACAGACTTTGTCAAAAACAGGGAAATTAAATTAAAAATGAAAAAGAAGCCACTTCACATAGAATCAGGGCTAATAAGCGTCAAGGCAGAAAAAAGTCAGAGCAGGCAGAGTATGGGCAGGCAGAGTCAGGATAGATAGAGTCAAGGCAGATAAGAGACTGTGCCAAATGAGTCAGGACAGATAGAGTCACAGCAGACCGAGTATGGGCATACAGGGTCAGGATGGATAGAGTCAAGGCAGATAAGAGGCTCGGCAAAATTAGTCAGCACTGACAGAATCAGGACAGACAAAGTCAGAGCAGACAGACACAGGACAGATAGAGTACAGACGGATTTAGGGCAGAAAAAGAGAGTCAGGACAGACAGAGTCAGGGTCAGGCCATAGTTTAGACAGCCATGTAGGATATGAAATCAGAGCACATACTGTCAGCACAGATAAGGGTTTTAAATCTTTATATTTTGTTACCTGTTTCTGCATGAAAATGTTACGAATAATGAAATACTTCTATCTTCATAATATATTGGTGTCCTTATAAGCTGTAGCTGTTGAGCGATGATAGGGTTAACTCTACCTACCCTATCAAACCACTGTCTCGTAATTTTGTGATGAATTATCAGTCAGTAATCCAGCTCAGAAAACAGCTAAATTTCACTCATTTCTAACTGAATTAAATCCCAGGTTAAATGCCAAAGTCGTCTTCCTGTACATGTTTACTGCTCTGTCCACATGTACATGCTCACCCTGCATGCAGATTCTGACTGATCATTGAGATGGGCTGAGGCTAATGATGTCACTGACCCAGATATTGTGTTATAGAGACAAATGAGAAGCAAGGGGCTGTTTGCTCTTATTTATTTATTTTTTGCTCACAGTGTCCTAATTTTAGAATAAATGTTCTGGGATAATACTGATACATACATAAATAGCAAAAAAAAAACAATTTTAAAGAAATTATTATTATAAATACACTTGTCAATATAGTTGTTTAAATGAATCAAAATGATTGCTCCAAAACACTCCAGTAGATGATTAATATCCAACATGATTTTTGAGAAGTAAAATGATTTTTAGTCCTTATAAATAAAAAGATCAAAATAAGCTCAAATATTTAAATTCTCTCAACTGTGAGTAGCCTAGGAGCTCCTGAAAATAACAATATCTAGCATGTGTGGCTGTCTCCTATAAATACTCAAATAAAAGTACGTCAAACTACAAAAACATCCCACAAAATTGGCCTAGGGTTCGAAAGGTTAAATGTGTTATTATGAGAGAAGTGGCAGGTCGTGAACTCATAACCACATTCAGGAGACAGGCCTGGGGTGGCAACTGCGCTGTTTCAGCATTTCCTGATTGACAGTTTAAAAGTACCTAAACTGAAAGAGTACCTGCGGCTCCAGTGCCTTCCAGCGTATTTCAAACCAATTACCATATATTTGAAGAAAGGAGTAAATGAGCAGACTGAACAGGCCGGCTCAGATCCCTGCACTGACGTACCGACAGTGTGATACACGTGTGCTGCTTTTTATAGGGGCAGAACAACTACATGCAGATGCATGTTAGCCTCAGGCAGGCAGACCACCCAGGTCACTCACCACCTGCCAGAGTCATGTCAGGTTACCATGGAAACCGTATCACACAAACGTGTCCAGGTGAGATGACGTAAACCGTTAGGATCAGGTCCCCTAATATCGGCCAGTCAATATATGAGCCACTTCGGGATCTTATTCGATTCCTTGCTCTCCCTTCACCAATCAATTGAAGGAAATTCCTTAGGAATTCCCAATTTACTCAAATTGATTGTTTATGGAAAAGTGAGGAACTTGGCATTACTCCCAAGTGGCCCAAATTGGGGAACCTCAAGACCAGATTGGTTCATAACTGGTTTTAGAGTCATTGCTTTGATGGTTGAAAAGCTGGTCATCCAGCAAAAACATGGCTATGGTGGTTAAGTTTAAGGGTTTATCTGGTCTTTACTTACTTGATCAAACTGGTCTTCAAGCAGATTATAGTGGTTGAAAGTTTTGTTAAACCTGGCTGACCAGCTTGGTCAAGCTGGATATAATGGTTGACCAGTCTGGTCATGCTGGTCACCAAGCTTTGGCTGACTATTTTGGTTGGGTTTGCCAGGCTGACAGACCAGGTAAACCAACTAACTCAAATAAAAACATACCCTGTGATGGTCCATTTAAACCATCTAAACCAGGCTGACCTGTATGAGCTGACCAGGCTGTTTTCTTCATGAGGGCAGTTAGAGAAAAGGCCAGTGTATGTCAGCCTACTCAGTTTTTCTGTCTTTGTACAACCATACAACAAACACTGGTGATCTTAGACAGAGTACCAAACCTGGGATAAGTTATGGCAAAATGGAACAAGAAAGGTAAGTTTGTACTAAAACAAACTTGAAACATCTTCAGAGGCACTTCTGAGGGACAGTGCTCATAAAGTCGTTCTCCTGCTTCCCAATATCAGGAGGAATTTGGGCAAATCGTTGGCTGACTAATCCTCAGCATGGCCCCAAGAGCAAAGCATGAGCATTCCAACCCCCTACAGACTCAAACATACTCTAACACAACCCCTCCCCAAGGACACACACACACACACACACACACACACACACACACACACACACACACACACACACACACACACTCCCTCAAATACATATACTCCTCTACCTCCACCTCAGACTGGAAAACAACAGTCAAGCAAAGTCCTCCTCACAGAAAAGAAAGAAAGAAAAAAGAAATGACTGAAGGAAATTCCTGGAATAGTTCAGACGAGCTGCTGTTCAGTCACACAATCAACACACTGAGCCAAGAACGGGAGCGCTCTTATCAGCAAAGTCATTAACCCACCCTCACGCACACACGCACACAGGCCTACACACACACACACACACACACACACACACACACACACACACACACACACACACACACACACACACGGCAATATGTAGTATCTAGTATGTATGTGTAATAATAGTATAAACCATACACTTTTTACGTTATTTGTGTATTATAGTACATATAATACTAATATGTCCCTGCCATATTTATTGTACGGCTAGGTGATATATCAATATTTACATTCATGCTCTCAATTACAGATTACGGAGGGGGCATAAGACTTGTATAAAGTGTGTATGAAAAAGAAATCACAGTTCAATATGTTCAAATCCACTCAACAGTATTCCATTGTAATATGTATCTGATGTCACCATTCAGCCAAATTATATCAGGATAAGATTTTTTGTACATATTGCCCAGCCCTAATGTATAACATATACTAGTATATAGATATCTAAATGTAATATTAACATACCGTGTAGGCATAAGTATTCATACTGCAAATGATAAGAATCTAATGTAAAAACAAACATTTTTACTGATAAAAAATAGAATAAGGACCTTTATTCTAAAATTGCAAAGAAAAAAACACACTTGTGTGTACAGTGCTGAAGTCGTGCTGTGGGCCTTTAAAACCTTCTGGCTGCATATTGTTTTGTTTATGAGAAGCATTCAAAAAAAAAAATCCTGGTCTGCTCACCCTTCCCCCAACCTCTCTCTGCCCTCCAGAATATCTCTCTCTCACCCTTCTCTCTCTCTCTCTCTCTCTCTCTCTCTTTCTCTCTCTTTCTCTCTCTCTCTCTCTCTCTCTCTCTCTCTCTTTCTCTCTCACTTCCTTCCTCTCTCCATTCCCTCACTAATCCCCAGGCTGTTCTGCCAGAGCAGTGTGAACCTGTGCATGACTGTATTCCTCTGAAATAGACCTGCGCAATGCCTGCCCAGTCACTCACACACACACACGCGCACACACACACGCACACACACACGCACACACACACGCACGCACGCACACAAACGCACAGACACAGACGCACACGCAAGCATGCACACAAGGCCTTCCGCAAATGTTCAAATCCTTTTTACGAGAATTTTTTTGCAAACATTGACCTGTTTACAACTTGAGTCACAAAGACATGTTAAAGGGAAGCACGCTTCAGTCCAAAAGTAAAACATGGTCTCTCCACACTCATCAGATCAAACACCAAACACACACACACACACACACAAAATACAGAAACAGCCAGACAGCCTTACAATGAATGAAAGCTAAGTACCAATTAACTAATCAATAGCAAAGCATCGGGTCTTTCCTTTAATTAAAAATTTGTATTTTTGCAGCTCTCAGAAACACAGTTCTTGCTTTTATATTTATGACATAAATACAGAGGTAATTACATTCTTACTTACAAATGTGGTCCGAAAGTTTACAATCTGCATGCTCTGAAAAATGAATCCACCTCAAGATCAGCCTTTTCTGTTGGTTTCAGATTAACTAAGCAGTGTTTGATGGTCAAGTTGATTGAAAAACTCATTATCAACATGAAAACATACTCTATGCTGGTAAATCAAGCTGGTTAAGCTGGTTGATTAGTTTAGCTCTTGACCAGTATCGTGAATGTTTTTATTGGAGTTTGATGGACAAGCTGATGTATCAACCAAGCACTCTAACAAAGTCTATCAAAGTTAACTAGTCATGTTAACATAATGACTGTATATTAAAGTTAGACAGAGCATCTCAAAAGTGAAGCCACCACAGGTCTAGAGGCTCTATTGTCTGGTCGCAGCATGATGATTAACTCTACCCTTTCCCATTCATTTCAAGGGCAAAACAGCCCATACTCAATCTTATTTATCTCCTCTATACTGTATTCCCATCTCCACTGTCTAATTCCAGCAGTTAGTTTTCCCTGTGCTATACTGGCACGTTTTTTTTCCCCTCCAGAAATCATTTTTCTAAAAGTTATTCAGCTTTATTCATAAAAGGCAGGGTTATCATAGGAAAGTGGGGTTACAATTAGGATTGAAATGATTGATAGGCTTGCTGACCGAGACGATATGAGTTGAGAGGGTGGTCCCATGGTTCCGTGGTCTGTGGGTAGGCCTGACCAAATGAGGAGGTGAGACTGGTTCGACCTCTGGTCTCTACTGGTTGCAAATTTGACAACATGATGGACGATTTTGGCTTCATTTTTATAGAGTGGAAGGGAATGGAAGCACATCGTCCATCTTTAATATACAGTTATTGCATTACCATGTGTCCCAATGAATGAAAGCAAGGAGTAACCAATTAACATGATCCTAATCACTAATGTCATTATGCCAACTGCATAACTGCTCATTTTAAAGAAATACTGAACCCCCCCCGCCAAATGCATGTTTACCTACAGTTAGCCCATGTTTATGAATAGCAGTCAGTCAAACAGTGGCAATAAACACACAACCAGGTCTATCTGAAATTACAGAACACCTCCACATGGTTGAAAATATTGGTTTAAAGGCTCAGATGTTGCATTTGGATGTATTTCTGATTCTGTATTTCATACCAAACACAGACAGAAGTGGAGAGAACACTGGTGCAAATGTGACCTTAATAGACTCTAAACAGAACCTTTGACTGATCTAAGTATTAATATGTTTTAACATCATTACCGAACACACAGCCTCCAAAAAGGAAATCAATCGCCTAGCTGACAACAGCAGACAGTGTGAAAAAGCAAAAGTGAACTTGTGAAAAGATCTAATGCCTCAAGCCCTAAATATAAAAACACACAGCTGCTCCTTCACACTCAAACGCTTATTTAAACAATGTGGTAATGATACGATAGCCTATGCAGACAGATATCTGCACAGGAGCAGGAAACCATCAACCGTCAGCAGTGTTTAGCCACAGAGTTGTGTTATGATGATGACCACAGCACTGTCCACATGCTGGATGCAGTGAAGCATGAAGACATTTTCTTTTTCAAATTATGTCTTAAGTCAGTAAAGTGTCTGGCTTTACTTGAACACTTTACTGATTAATTAACAATAAAACCACCTGTCTAATATTGTGTTTGTGCCCCTTGTGCCAAAACAGCTTGTCGAGGCATGGACTTGATCTGAATATCTGAAGGCGTCCTGTGTTGTCTGGCCCCAAGACAGCAGAAGATCTTCAAGTCTTATTATTTGTGAGGTGGAACCTCCACAGATCACATGGATGAGCCTTGGATTCACCAGCTGTGCTTTGTTGAACCCCATTTGGTAGGTCCTTACCACTGCATAGCAAGAATACCCCACAAGACCTGGAGATATTTTGGAGATGTTCTGACCAGTTATCTAGCTTTCACAGTGTGGACTGTGTCAAAGTGACACAAAGTTTTATACTTCCTCTTGGAAGTAGATGATCAATGTTATTATTCACTTTATCTGTCTGTGTTGTAAAGTCTGACTGGTATTTTTAAACAATATAATAATACTACAGCACTGAATCTAAGGCCATTTTGGTCACTGATATCATGATAGGGAATGCACATATCATCTCACCTCAATGTGCCATTAAACACTTCAAGTACATTTACATAATATGTATTATCAGTGATATGAGTTTAAATGACCCCTGGTAACATACTTGTAGAAGGCCTGATTCCAGTACCCTCTAACTCTTAATGACATTTTACTTCTCTCTCTCTCTCTCTCTCTACGCATGTGTGTGTGTGTGTGTGTGTGTGTGTGTGTGTGTGTGTGTGTGTGTGTGTAAATGCCCCTCCTTTCCTGCTGTGTCAGGGTTAAAAAGCTAAAAAGCTACAGCCAGCCTCACTATTATCTGCCCTGCAATGCACCTCCCCCTACTAGCTCCCCCACCACCACACCAACAGCTATTTCTGGTTTAAAGGGCCAGGTCAGCTTTAAAAGGGTCAACTTTATTAATAATGCCACACAGACCGCAAGGTGCCTACATCCGCCTACACAGCTTACACATGTTTGCACTGAGGAAAGCATTCAGAGCCACAACTTGCTGGAATATGTTTCACTTGTAGCTTTGTATCTTTATTATGATTATTATACATCAGCAACTATCCACTGATTGTGTGACTTGACCTTACTTCCGGGTAGGGGGTGAGGTGGCAAAAAATATGAGACTCACATAATTTAATTGGGATGAAACTGGGTCTATAGTCTAATACAAACATTTGTGCAATTTCAGCTAAACAATGTTTAAATTGCATTTTAAAGCAGCATTATGCACAGCATGACAATAAAACAGCAGCTTCAGGATTAGGTTGTCTGTTACTGACTGTTATAGAGAGAATGGCATCTCTGTCTGTGTCACTCTTGGTTGGAATGCTGCTAGTGAACTACAGAACTTTGGTGGAACTCCATGAGACCTCTCACCAGAACCGCTTAATGAGTCATATCCTTTAATATAACTGTCATATTAGTCCACATACTATTGTCACTTCAGATTCAGATCTTCTGAATCTTCGAGACTCACTGTACTGGCCTCAGTGTTGATCTCTCCATGTGCATCAGGTTAGTGGTGTTAAAATGTCTTTACTCTGTGTCTTACTCTGAGTTTAAATCAGATCTGGTATAAAACTGACAGACTGATGACAGAGGCTCAGAGGGCATTCGTAATTTTGTATTTAAGGCAGTGGTGTAAACATGATATATACTCTCCAACCATAGGGGGCAACAAATAGCCCCAGGAGCAACAAATACCAATTTCTTAACTGATAATTAGAAAACAGAAAATGTGATGCAATATTACTTTTTTTTTTTAACAGAGTGGCCTGTGAAAATGAATGTAGGCCCATTCACACCCATTCATTCGCCCGTACACTCATTGCATATGAAAACAAATGTAATTGATGCCCACAAGCCAGTAGCCAGCAGTTTCTACAGTGTGGAATGTTCAGTTCAGGGGTACTGTGGAGGCCAAAGACCAAAAAAACTCTCAGAGTGAACCACTCATATGTTGGTAAGACAGGAAAATCAAAAAACTCCATATAACGATCAAGAACCTGCAACAATGTTTAGCTGAGTCTAGAGCAGATCATGCACTGTCAGCACAGATCAAGTAAATACAGCAACATCAATGAAGATCGCATGTCTAATAGTGCAAAGGAGACACAGGCCAATAAGGGTCCTGCAGAAAGCCGGTAACACACTGGATCGTTTTACACTTTATACAAGTGATCCCTTCCTCTGGAGGACCACCATAGTAGAATCACCATCTACAAACAAAGGAAATAAATCCAGGCTAATTTACGTTGCTGTTTGCATCACAGAGGGTGAGCTGCTCCATTGTGTATGAATTTAAGTATTTCTGACCCCCTCCCCCCTTTCACTTTTTAGAACATTTTAATGCTCAGAATGTCACAGTCATGTTGCCTTCTTGTAGAAGATCTCAATATATTTTAGAGATTCACTATCTAAAACCAGTTCAAGTTGAGCTTGTACACTCCTTGGCAGAATTCCCTTTTCTTTGCTGTAAGGGTTAAGGTTATGTCAGACTACCACCAATGCGTCAGATACTCCACAATGCTGAATTACCAAATAAATCCTTGCAGCTTATTCAACTTAATCCAGCCTAAGAACATGCAGAGCATTTTAAACTCTGGGATTTAGAGGAGATTTGTGTAAGACTGGTTTCTGTGTCAAACAACAGGAGTTCTTTAATTCATAACCCTAAAACCCCAACTCTATGGTTAAAAAAGTAGCACTGGAATGCTGGACTAAGATACCAAAACTTGTTCCTGAAAGGCAAACACATGAACCTTAGAAATAAGGAATAATATTGTTTTGCAATTCATTAAAGTTTCTTTATTTTTTATTTCACTTCCATTCACACTGAAATCACACAGATTAGATTAAGATTTGAAAGGTCATCAAATAAATCATTTGAATGGATGAAACTTCTAAAAGAACAGGTTCTTTATCTTTTCCAAGTTCATGTCCTATCTATCTGTAACTATTGCTGGCCAAAATGAAAGGGATGGATCTATAGAACATAGGGATAGCAAGGAAACAACATGGACATTTGATGCACTAAAGACAACATTTGTCTTTAGGGCATCATATAACTCAAATGACCAATACATTAATCGGAAATTTGACCATTAAGTTCATGTAATGTAAACCCTCGTGTTGTCTTAATATTCTGTAAACACACTGTGTTCTAAGGGTCAAAAATGATCTGCCTTATAACCGAGTTGTTTTCCCCAAAAGAGGAAACAACCTTCATACAAGTCTCTCTTTATGAATATTTAAGTTTTCTCCTTTCACGTTGAACAAACACTGCATTTAATCAGTGGCTACTACTCATTTTATTACAGCACACCTGTTATATTCTTATTTTTTCACTAAAGTAGAGAGTATTATTACCATTTGGGCTCAAAGTGTATAGGTGTTAACAAATTAACATTTCAGTAAGAGATGCCAATTCTATCTTCAGCAGCAGATATGTGCAGAAATATTTCACTTTTTCCAATCTTCCCAACATTTTAAGGAAAGTAACTAAATTTAACGTTTCTCGGAAATTAAATGTGGTGTGAATCATTTTTTAAACCTTAAGACAACAAGTGGGATCGGTTGCACCTTCCCATGGACCCTAAAATTAATTTGCTCAATGATGAATCAAATGCCACATTGTGAAAGGGTTTTGGGAAAGACAGCTGTTTGGCTTAACTGTAGCAAAAAAGTCTTCCACCACTAGCTGCATACCATATTGGAATCCTTGATCTGGAATTATTATTCACAAGCAAATGGGGATTTATGAAATCGATGACATACACATGCATGTTTCTGGCTGAATCAATACCTCCTTACTCCCTATATTGTGAACTACATAAGTCATAAAATGACAACATCTACATGCAAATAGCACTAGATATTAGGGCCGCACAATATATTGTTTAAGTATTATCATCAGAATGTGTACAGAAAAAAGACAGAAAAGCCCATATCGTGCTCTGTTTATATCCCGATATAGATATAAATATCAATATATCAGCATTAGTTTGAATAGTAAATAAGATATAGTTGTTTGTAGTCGTATCGACATCATTTGCCACAAGAAATCACTCAATTCTTTAGAACAGAGCATTTCACACTGAATTACATCATAACCAAAGAAATTTTGTGAAATTTGGATTTTTATATAAAAACATATATATTATTGCAAGGGAAATCTTTTTTTCTTGTGTGAGCTGGAGGAGGAAATTACAGCTGCATCACTCTGGTATCAGATCAATTCCATCTCTTGACCCATGACCTGCAAGTTGAAGATAATGGCTGCCCAAAGCAAAGGCATTGTCTAAACCTGACAATGTGACATCTGAAATTACTCTTCTAAACCAGTTTTAATCTGGCTCCTAGACTCGCTCTTTCTGTCCACTAAAATAGCCCTAATAGTGCCAACTGTCTCACTCCACTGACTTTACAGGCCTTATCACTGCAAAATACCATCTACACAGCACTGAATCTCCAACTAATTCCTTCAGGTGCTTTAGTGCTAGGGATTATCTGAAAAGCTGCTAAAATTTTCTTTTGTAAGTACAGACAGAACACCTGCGATTATTCCAGAATTGTCAATAATCAAGTGACTGCTAGCAACAGATACTTCTACTGATACAACTAGTATTAACTAAAATAGACATTTTGTGAACAAACTTGTAAGTTTGAAAAAGCCAGCAAAGAAGCTTTGAAAAGTGTTGAAAATATATATTGTTGTTGTTGTTGTTGTTGTTGTTAATAAAGTGTATATTGCTTTAAATTATTTTAATGTACACAAGAATTTATAAATCAATAACTGGCTAAATGTGCATATTTTTTTATTTTTTAATACTGTTATTTACGTTAGAAAGGCTAGATGCTATGGTTTCCCAGGTGGTTGCATTGGTCTTGCTAGGTGGCTGCTATGCAGTTACTAAGTGCTATAGGTGTTGCTAGGTTACTGCAGTTGAGATGCTATGTGATTGCTTTGGCATTGCTATAGTGTTCTAAATGACTGCTAAGGAGTTGTGAGGCCATTGCTATAGAGTTATGGTCATTAACTGGAGCCAATGGGGAAAAAATTCAGAAATAGTGATGTATAAAACTGTATGTACAAATGACCTGAAAAGCACAAACACACATTTTATATATATGTACTACAATCTTGCAATGTTTTGAGGTTCTAGCTCAAAAACTGAGGAGCAAAGAGACATTATAAACTTAATGGTATCTTAACAGGCAATAATAAAAATACCAACAACAACAACAACAATAATAATAATAATAATAATAATAATAATAATAATAATAATAATAATAATAACAATAATAATAATAATTATAGCAACACTTTTGAAGCTGTACATTCTGTTTAAAATGTTTTTCAAGAGATAAGAAGAGCTGATGTCTAATATTCAGAAACCATAGCCCCTGTTGCATGGTCCAGTGGCATTGTTCTTGGAACATGAAAATTATGCATTCTAAAATGTACAGAAGCATGCCAACTATGCAAATTCATGTCCAAATTTTTCTTTCTTTAAATCACATATCTATTTTAAATATGCCCGTCTGACAATAGGGCCATCTGTGCTCTATTAGCTCCACTCTGTCCCATAGTGCTTGGACCCTGAAGATTGCTAACTAATGTAATTTGAACAGACACGATCACCAGAGACTGAACATGCAATTCTGTGATGATAGAGCCAATGCTTAGAGCCCTTCACCTTTTTCAATCCACTGTTAAAAAGATATTAAAGCTACTGAAGAAAGAAATCCAACAGATTTAACAGATGTTCAATTTTGGTGTCTTAGGACCATGACTTAAAGCCAACAACATATCAATGTAAAAGATTACAGTTTAGCAGATGTTGTGTTCTGGTCACCAGAATGCACTAGCCCCGATGATCCGAGGATCGCGTGTTTGAATCCCGCTTCATGCTGCTTGCCTTTGGCAGCTGGAGCTTGAGAGAGCAAAATTGACCATACTCTGGGTGGATAAATGGCGCACTCTGCCCAGATTACACCAAGTGCAAAAGTGGTCTGCACAGGTGTATGTTAGATGTTCTATCTAAGCATTTTGCCTCCTTTAGCAATGATGCAATGGTGACAGTTCACAAAGAGGAGGTGGCTGGCTTCACGTGTTCACCCTCCTAGTGTCGGGAGCATTATATGTGATAGGGGGAGAGTCCTGATGCGGTATTTTCCAAATTGGGATTAAAAAAAGAATCGTTGTGCAACGCATGAGTGTAAATTTGACAAAATCAGATATTTAAGGCTGATCAGCTGGTCACTGTTCATAGCCAATCAAGCTGAAAATCAGCAGACTCCAGTAAGCGGCCGACTGATGGTTGCATCCTTAGTTTGGAAGATAGTGGATTTTGGTTACTGAACATGACCTCAGCTGTCATCACAATTCTTTCTCAAACTGATGACCTGACATCACAGCCTACATTCAACCAGACAATAATGCCATTCCCATTAAGTCCACAAGGTTCACGTGAATGACATATTTAACATTCTAGAAATCAAGGCACTGCAAAGCACTGCTGTTTGATATGGAATGACTTCTGAGAATAAAAAATCCCAAGTAATATCCTGAGAAAAATGCCTTACTCCTGGCTGTTCAACATGCAAAATATTTTTTTTAAAGTAATCTGTTTTGCAGCTACAATTCCATACACATTTGTAGTGATGCTGTCAAAGGTAGACAATCTATAAATGCTATAATACTATATATTTATTACTATTAATATATGGTATTATAGACACTTATCCCCAAATATAAGGTCAGTGGCTGCTTATCTGTACACCCAGTAGAGCTCTCTGTTGGTGAATGATAATAACCTCTGTCCTTCATGTTCTTAACACAGGAAAAACAACACATCTCTGCACAACTGAGCCAAACACAGTCCATGACTGACAATAAACCCCCAATAACTGAAAGTGGATGTTCATTAATGTCTCCCAGTTTGGATCAAATCTATTTATCAACAGTACATTCAGAAATTAAGCATTATATATATATATATATAAGTTATATATATATATATATAAGTTATATATATATATATAACTGTATCTAATAAATATGTGACAATTTATAGCATTTTCTAAATTCTACACTATTAACTTCTCAAGTAGTCACCACTCAGCCTTTTTCCAGACTAAAAGAGCCAACAGAAACAAAAACCAACAGCAAAAACAAAGTTAGGAAGCACTCACATAGTCATGGAAGGCTTTGGCCTCACTTGAGTGTTCACAAGTGTCCCTTCTTTCAGGTGCAGCACAGTACAGGTCCCAAAACACACTGGAATGCAACAGAGGTTGGTTTGTACAAAAAAACATCTCGTTTGGCACCTATGAGCCAGTTCTAAAACAAATATTCTATATATAATCCTAATTTTCCAGCATTTTCTTCTTGCTTGTTAATTTTGTCAGCATTGTTTGATCTAGGTCATGGCTTTTATTATACAAATACAAAAAACTCACACAGATACAGTATCCACATCTTTGATTACAACTAATGAATGGGCTGTACATAAGATATAAGAACAGAAAAAACTTTCACTGGGGTATTATTTTGCTTGTCTCTGTGGTGGAACCCTCAAGGGTATATCTTCAGTACCTTTAGTTAGGTATCATGACAGTATCATATTTCTTTGCAGTTGTTTTTTAAGCTATTATAACTTTCAGGAATATATATATATATATATATATATATATAGAGCGCATATATGTACCTGTAAAGAACCTTTTTCAGAGATTATATGATTAAAACATGCTACAACTAATCATCTCAGAAAAAAGATTCAGAATCACATACCACCACCATGAGTGCAGAAAGCCTGGAGGCTCACCAAGCGTTATGTTCTTCTCCCACCGTATCTAAACAGATTCAGAAAGCACTGTGAATTTCTATATGGTAAACATTTTATTTTACTTTTATCACATCTGAAATAAATATGGGATGAGTTTGACTAAACTAACAAGTAGGTTGGACTATAATGCTGCACAATATTAGAAAAAACTAACATTGCGATTTTGTTGTTCTGTGATATATAGGTTGTGATACTAAATTTTTGAAGATTTCAAAAATTCACTGTGTGTCAAAGATTGGAGTAAAAAACAAGCTAATAGGCAGATAAAATCTGTGTCTTGTAGATGTCATAAAAATTAGACCAGTGTGAATTTTACATTCGCATTAAACAATTTTTGCATGGTGTATGATTTAATATGCCTTATGTGACTTTACAAATCCTGCAATGTGACTATTGTACATCAACACACTGCAATGTAAATGTATAAACAATATATTGTGCAATGCTATTGGATAACATGAGAATATCTAATTGTATAATTATAAATGTTGTTATTGTGACAATCCAGTTCTCTGAGCACATTATGGATATTGCCAGTGGCTAACACATTTAAACTTCATTACAAATAACGTTATAAATATGTTCTGTTGAATTAGATATAGTGCAAATGTCTGACACACATAATAGGTCTGTGGTGAAATATTGTGATAAATATGATCTAGATTTATTACCATATTGCCCAAACCTAGTAACAGGTCTACTTAAATGCAGGGTTTCACCCACATATGCTGCACTTCAACCCACCGCAAAAGGTATTGATGTTGTCCCATTAAACATTTGCAGTCACTTCCACAACCTAAATAAAATGCTGCTAAACCTAAACTGAGTTCCATCTAAAATGAAATAACCATGGAAGGTTTGGCATTCCCTGATTTCATACTCTATTTGATACAGAAATGATCAATAAGTAAAATGCCATGATGAGTCTGAAGAGTTTAAATAAGCATGTCACTGTTCAAAAACCTTGAATCTTAATCTTTTTTTTTTATCATTTAATCTAGAACTTGTTCTTAATGTTATGTCAGAATTTCATGGTGAATGGACCAATTGAAAAGCTTACTTAAAATAAAATCTTTTTACACTGACTTCCATTGAAAGTTGAAAAGCTTTTTATCTTCTCATGTAAAGGTGCTGTTTTTGTGTTTTATTTCCTTCAAACATTTTTTTATAAAATATGAACCATTCCTTGTTAACAGTGTTACAGTTTTCAAGCCTCTAAAACATATTGATAATGTCATCATGCACCGATGGGTGAAGCAAAATACTATTAACCAGTAGTAGGGATGCAGTTTGGGATGAGTTTTCTACAACCAAAATTACTTGGCCGAATAAGTCTGGCTTAAGTTAATAGACAGTAATTTATAGCAAACAATGACTAAATTAAAAAATACGTGGATATATTTGTTTAATTTTCTTAGTCACATTGACATTTTTAGTCATTTTAAATGTTTTAATTTTACTTTTATGGGGTGGGGGATAATATAAGTCATACTGTGTTTTGTTGGAGTGTCTGCTGGGATTTATAAAATGTTTTTCCTTTTATTTCTTTAAAAAAATACAGATCAAGATACTATTTAGGCTATATAATTGATGCAATTGTGAGTGTTCTGTATTTGATTTTAGGCCTTTGGTCTTCAGTCAAATGTTATATTTCTTTAGTTTTGGTCAAAAAGTTGAATTTTGGTGCTTCCCTAACGATGAATATAATGTTCCTTTCCCCCATTTTAACCAGCCCCACCTATCATGGAGGCCCTCAGAAACCCTCCTTGACCCTCCCTTTCACATACAAGTACTTGAGTGTACTTGAGTGTACCCACAATCACACTGATTTTCAGGAACAACTTTATCTAAGCCACGTGGTTCTTTTAAGTTCACTGAACTTGACTTATTGCAATATATCTTAATATTTATTTATTAACAATAATTAATATACTTAAATCTCAGCCAATCAACTAATATTTAATGTTATTTATGACATTCTATGACATGCTGTATTGCAACATTACATGCCCCAAGTTTGTAACATTTGCCAATGTATTCTGACTACAATCCTCAGCCTATAATATGCAAAGATATATAACCAGTGGAAATCCGCTCAGAGTAATAAGGAAATCCAGTGTTGTACAGGTTAACACACACTTTATATTCAGCTACCTCGCAGTAATATTAGCTTCGGCTCCTTTCCATATTGGCCTGCCTGCCTCACGTATCCATCTGAAAGGTACTTGTAGTCCCACCCACCTTGAGGACAGTCTCAGAGGTGGGTATCTTATGCTTTAAACTGGCACTTGCCACCACAGCCTAAGGCAACTGGGGGCAATACTTGCAGTAGATGTAGATGTAATTAAATGTTTAATTTTGGTTGGGGTTCCCCTTTAAGCTTGAAACTCTATTTACACTCTTACACATATTTAATATAACTTCACTAAAGGTAAAACTATAAGCATTAACTTCTTTTTAGTCTGAGGTTTCATGAAAATAACCATAGGCCTTCAGATAGTTCATACCATAAACAAATGTTAAACCAAAGGTGAAGAGGTCATCCACAAATGGATGTTTCATTAATTTAATCGAAATACATAGAAGGAAAACATCTTACCTCTGATAAAAAGGTCTGTGCTGATTTCTGAGCCCCTACATGCAGCAAGTACTCATAGACGTACAAGGCCAGCCTGTAAGAGACATGAGCAGAACCTCAGTTGACTCTAAACCAGAGCTATCCTGCCATTTGAAAAAGAAGCAAAATACAGCTGCTTGTACTGATGCACAGTTGTTGTGCTGTTGGTCTCCATATAATTACCAAGACAGGGAGCTTCTGAATGAACACTAAGGTTAAACTGAAATTAACAGCCTCTTATTAAAAACATAATGTGGTTGAATGTGATGTTTCAGCAATATAATCCCAAACTGAGAAGAAAGCAGATGGTCAAATAGTTGTAAAACAAGCGAAAACCATGGACAAGCTCACTCAGTTTCCAACAGTGGACCAAATAAAATAATTCCCCATTATAACCTTAAGGACCCTAGGTTAATTTTGAGGAATGTTTTCATAGACTTTAATTCGCCAACAAATTGGAAAAGTATTTATAGGAGATGTATTATATTCATTGATATTAAAATGCAATCAATTTAATTAATGATAAAGAGCAAACATGCACTGGAAGGTTTTCTGTATTAATCTGCTCTCATGTATAAACCCCAAAGTACTTGTAGTCCCACCCACCTTCAAGACACAGCCTCAGAAGAGGGAAATCCTGTTTCAAACTGGTCTTTTTTTTTCTTCAACAATATCTTTATTGGATTTTTCACATATTTTTAACATATGGTTGTTTTAACAAACAACCAAAATAACAAGTAAACTAAACCAAAACTGGCAAAGCTCGCTCTTTTGGCACTTTTTAAACAGAATATAAATTTTGGTATGAATTTGACCATGTTTTGATTAAAAAAGTGCACCTACAATTTTCTTTTTTGCTGTTGACAATTGATCACCCACAGTGTTTTTCAGCTAAAAATGCAATAATTCTAATAAGTTGTTTGTAATGATTAAACAGGAAACATGCGCTGGAAACTAGGATTTAATTCAGTTGGAAGCAAATGAATTTTATCTCTTTTCTGAGCTGGATTGCTCACTGATAATTCTTCACACAATAAAGAGAGTCATGGTTAGATAAATGGTTAGATAGGGTGAAATATGCACTTTGCTATGTGTCTGTAGGTTACGCTCACCCTGGTGCAGCAATTCAATCAATCAATCAATCAATCAATCAATCAATCATTTTTGGCTTCATTTGATTTAATTAGTTTCAATTAAAGCTCTTACTCACTTTATTTGAGGTGTGACAATTAACAGACATGTCTACAACTGTTTTCCTTTAAAGCACTAAAAACCACTTTAGATATTACAAATCTTCAGTCAAAAATCTTGATGATCTATTTGTAATAATTAAAGAATAAACATGCACTGGAAGGCTCCTAATCGGCTTTAAACTGGGATTTAAATGAGCTGTTTTCCAAGCTTGACAGCTCACTGATAATTCATCCCACAGTGTTAAATTAGACAGGGTAGGTCTTGTAGTTGTTTGAGATGTATCATGTCTGTAGGTTACTCTGCTCCTGAGAGG
The DNA here is from genome assembly GCA_034509495.1 of Acestrorhynchus altus. Taxonomy (NCBI): domain Eukaryota; kingdom Metazoa; phylum Chordata; class Actinopteri; order Characiformes; family Acestrorhynchidae; genus Acestrorhynchus; species Acestrorhynchus altus. Next base: position 17,111,665 of record CM067502.1, on the reverse strand, counting down.
CATTTAACTGCCCGCAAAGTGCGGATCTCGGGTTCCTGCATATCAGGTCCGGATGGACTTCATTTAAGCCTGCAGGTTTAAATTCACCCCACAGTTCATTCAGGAGCTGACACACAGGGTAACTCGCCTTGCAGAGTGGAGAGCCAACTCCACAATAACTATGCATCAATGCATGAAAATGAAGTTGCCTTCTTCTTGGAATTATCCGTTCCACCTTAAATGGTGCAGCGGTTACATGCTGGAGCCTCAAGCGCCAGAGCGCAACTGCAGCGCCATTTAAGGTGGAACGGACAATTCCAATTAGAGGCTTGGAGAAAAGAAATTAACTTCTGTTTCGTCAATAAAACAAGCAAAAATCTTCACCGCCACTCACTTTTCCCTCGCTTGCCCATCCGATGGCACCACGGCTCCTTTCCCTTTGGCGAACATGACTCGCTCCGGGTCCACACCAGCCTGTGTCCGCTTGTTTTGTCAGGCTCCAGCTGTCACCGTGCTGGTGACCCCATCCTACTGCGATAATGCTCTTCAACCGACCCTGGTCACATACACATAAGAGAGGGAACACAGGGTGTGGGAGGAGCCGCACTGTACAAACCACACGACTGACGCCTGGATCCACCAATGAGTGACTCCTGCATGACCTCACACTCTAGATAACGACCCTACAGGTTGTTATCTAGATCATCTGCATCCTCATGCAGGTCCACAGTGTGCACCAGTAGGTCCCCACATGTATACAAATACAAGCGCAGATATAAGACCGCACCCGCAAACACAGCTACAGCTACAGAAGTGAGGCTATGTGTGTTCTTGTATTGCTAAACTTGTGAGGACCACATACTTTCAAGAGGAGTGCATTTTTAAATGACGCCTAATTGCATGTTGTTGTTTTTTTATATGTAAAATACTATTTGTTTCTAATAAATATAGTAATACACGCTAGACGTTTGAGAAACATTTTTTGATCTGCAGCACCACCTGCTGGAATCTGAAGTAGCTCACAGCTTGAGAGTTTCTCTAAAATGTAGAACAGATACTGAAAAAGTTATTAAAAGCGTACGTATATTAATGTTAAGGTAATTTAATTAAACACTAATAAGCTTTAAAAGAAACAGAAAACTACATAAGCTACAGTAATAATAATAATAATAATAATAATAATAATAATAATAATAATAATAATAATAATAATAATAAATAAGATTGGTTGCATCTTAAATCAGTGCATAATTTTACACTTAATCTTCATTATAGTTTTCAAGTATATTTTTGCTTTCATACGTCCTCCTTTTATTCAGTACAGTGTTCATACATTGACGATTGTACCAATACTCTGAGAACAACTGTTAAGCATGGTTAACAACTGTTAACCAACTGTTAAGCATGGTGGTGGCTGTTTTGCTGGTACAGTGTACAAAGTAAATTATGGAAATTGATTAGGAGGGCTATCACAGAATTCTTCGGCATGACCTTAGACCCTCAGCTAAGTCACGAGTGGGGCACTTACTTACTTACCAGTGGGGGCAAGTCCAGTCCTGGAGGACCAGATTCCAGAACAGGTTTGTGCTCTAGCACCCCTGATTCAACTTAGCACCTAATTGCCAAATTTTAGAAATTCAATTCTAACAATTCTGCCAAGAACAATAGTTACAATATCTAACCCTGTCGTTCTAGTAGAAGCTTACTGGTATTTACCAAAGCATCTGGACTTTTTACCAAATACTTTGACCCTGTGTTTGGTCAGAGAAACCACTGATAATCCATCATCTAAAGACTATGCAAGGTTCTTCAAGGGTTCTTTAATAGAGAAAATGGTTCTATACAGTACCTTTTGCACAAAGGGTTCTTTGATTCATGAATGGGTTCTTCAGATTGATGGAAAACGGGCTGTAGAGGGTTCTATATAGCACCATTTTGAAAAGGTTCTATATGGCACCAAAGAGGGTTCTACTCACTTATAAACGGTGTTCTTCCACCTCAATTCTTTAGTAAAGAAAATGGTTCTATGTAGAACCATGAACACTCAAAGAACTGCACAATTAAATGGTTCTTTGCATCACGAGAGGGTTCTTCAGATTGATGGAGAACGGGCGGTGGAGGGTTCTATGCGGCACCACAAACGGTTCTACTATTGTTTTGATGTCGCTTGTAACAATACCATTATTCTTTTGGTACTATGTAGAACCAGAGGAATCCATTCGTGATACAAAGAACCGTTTAATCGTGCAAAGGGTTCTTTGGATGTTCCCCCTCACTCGTAAGTGTGTGTGTGTGTGTGTGTGTGTGTGTGTGAACTGCCCCTGCTGACGGCGGGCTGTAGTTCAGAGCACAGGCGCGCGAGCTCGGCTCGGAAGGTACTCCAGGTCGGAGTGGGCGGGGTTATGCTAATCGAACCAAGATGGGCGGGGCTACAGCCCTCCACACTGCTCGCGTTGACGCGAACGTGCAGGCGCTGGCTGTGTTTTGGTTCCTCTGCTGAAGTGTGTGATTGAGTTGTGTTGTAATGGACAATTTGGACACGTCTCAGAGCTGATCGCCGGATTGTGGAGGTAAGGTCCTTCTGAACTTAACAACAGAGTTTCTACTGAGTGGTCCTCAGATCAACTCAGAACAGGGTCTGTCTGTCTGTCTGCCTGCCTGCACAGTTTAGTGTCATCTGCAGTCTGATGAATCAACATGAGGTTGTTAAATTCCTGCTCAGGGTTATTGAGTGTGTGTATGTCAGTGAGGAGTAACTAAAGTTTACAGTGAATTGCATAACCACAGAGAGAGAGAGAGAGAGAGAGAGAGAAAGAAAGAAAGAAAGAAAGAAAGAAAGAGAGAAAGAGATAAAAGCAGGAACAACATGCTGAAACGTGTTTAGAGAAGTTGCTGTCTTCCACTCCTTCGTTTCCCACTATATAAACCGAGGCCTCCTGAAGACTGCATTCTCCAGCTTATATGAGTCCACCACAAAGCCTAATAACCTTTTAACCCCTAAGAACACCTTCCCACCCTGCAAACACACCATACAAAAACAAGCCTTGCCCACTGCAGCTTCTCTCAACCTGTTGCACGTGTTCTGCCTCTGAGGCAGCTGAGGCAGCTCTGCCTTTTCAGTGAAGGGTTTGTACACCAGCTGTAGCTGATTCACCAGCCGACCCTCCAGTCCTTCCTTTCACTAAGGCCTTCTGAAGACTGTTCTCCAACTCTACTGTAAAGCTTAATAACACTTTAACCCTTAATCCCCCCACCCTCACAACCCTTCTTAAAACACCATATAACTATAAAACAACAGAATATAACTATATAAAGCTCTGAGGAGCAGGTACACACGTTTGAATTAATGTTTTTTAAATTACCTATTTATTTATTTATTTATTATATCATATCTATATATATATATATATATATATATATATATATATATATATATATATATATATATATATATAGATAGATAGATATAGATGATTGAGATGTAAACAGCCAGGTATTGTCTGAGGCGATATTGTTTGTGTGTGACAGAAGGATAGCAGCAAGAGTAAAAGGGAAGGTTTACAAGACAATAATGAGACCTGCTATGATGTATAGTTTGGAAACTGTGGCTCTGTCTAAAAGACAGGAGGCTGAGCTGGAGGTGGCGGAGATGTAGATGTTGAGATTTTCTTTGGGATTTGACAAGGATGGACAGGATTAGAAATAAGCAAATCAGAGGGACAGTGAAGGTGGGGCAGGTTGGAGATAACGCCAGAGAGGCCAGGTTGAGATGGTTTGGACATGTGTTGAGGAGGAATAGGGGATATATGGGACAAAGAATGTTGGAGATGGAGCTGCTGGGCAGAAGGAGAAGAGGAAGACCTCAGAGAAGGTTTATGGATGTAATGAAAGTGGACATGGAGATGGTTGGTGTAACAGTAGAGGAGGCAGGGGATAGGGCAAGATGGAGGCAGATGATCCGCCGTGGTGACCCCTAAAGGGAGCAGCCGAAAGAAGAAGAAGTTACATCATAACTACATGATAAATAAATATATATCATTATATCACCCAGCCCTAATACTGACCACTGAACTGCCAATGAGCGCACAGATTATTTGAGGATTGTTACTGAACACATGCATCCCTTCATGTCCATAGTTTACCCAACTTCTAATGAAAGAATCAGCATGATGACACATTGCACAGCAAAAGTCTTCACAAAAGGGTTCTGACAGTTTGATTGATGTTGACAGTTGTTTTATTTTAATATTATAATAATTATTGTATATTATTTGCAAAGCTTGATCTTTTCATAGAACAGGAACCTGGGATTTGCCCCGTTTTCCACCATGGCATCCGACAGCAGTAGACAGCAGATGGAATACGATGAGGCGGACGTGATCATGGAGGATGGACGACTGTATCGTAACCCCACAGAAGTGAAGATGAGCCAGATTGTGCTGCCCTGCCACGCTAACCATCAGAAAGAGCTAAGCGTTGGTCAGCTGCTCAAATGGATGGACTCCACTGCTTGCCTCTCTGGTGAGTGTGTGAAGTTTTTAAGTTTTTTGAATAGAAGAGCATAGAAACATAGAAGAACCTTTCATTGGATGGTTCTTTAAAGAAACTGTTTATTAACATGACATCCACACACAAACATGTAGGAAGAAACTGTTTGCTCTTTCTGTGCTCACACAGTGTTCAAATGTCTGAATAAACACCCTGAGAAGCGATAATACTGATACACGCATAAATGATAAAAAAGAAAAAAATTCAGGTTGTTTTTCTAAATATCAGGTTCTTATTTTAATACCAATATTGTATTTAATTCATGTTATGTAGTTCTAGGATTGAATGTTCTTTATCTTGCCCAATACCTTTGGCCAAAATATGGGGTGCCAAAATATTTGAATCTCCATTGGCCTGTATATTATCAATCTGTCAGTCCTTCCTAGATCCTACATTCATTCTGCCTGTCCATTTCTCCATCTGTCCATTCATTCCAAAACAGTTTCCACTGTACTGCTTCAGTAAATACAGTCCAAAGCTCTCTGGATCTGAGAGAGGATATCTCACTTTATCCCTCTCTCTATGCAGCTGAGCGACACGCTGGACGCTCCTGTGTGACGGCCTCTGTGGACGACATCCACTTTGAGCGCACTATTGGGTAAAGAAAACAGTAACCTTTGTATAGCTCAGTATGACCCAGTATAAATCTGTAATGCTTGTATTTTGTGTCTAAATGATGTTGAAGTCTATTATGTTAGCATGTGTTAGAACATATTTTACAGAATAAAACTAACATCAAGTATGTCACAGTTATTGGCAAAAATGTGAAATAATGCCTCCCAGAGTGTTTCTGACTAATTCAGTTTCAATGCATTACTGTTTTCAGTGCAATATAGCTCATATTTCTGCTTATGATGTGTGTGGTTTTTGGAACTTATGGCTCAACATAAACTGTCGTGATGTTGCTGACTGAGCTATAGTCCGTGTATTGATCTGTGTAAAGGCTGAGAAGCTGTTAATTACTCTGGGTGCCCCTCAGTCGGAGGGAAGGACTTCATTTCATAGTAATTAAAAGACAACGTTTGATTCTTAACGTAAAGCAGATGGTGTAGATCACTGGCATGCCGAGAATGTTACACTGAATTGACTTGATATACATGTCACATTAATAAATTTATATTATAATATATATATATTTTCATTTATATGTAAATGTGAGTTCTGTATTTTATTTGTTATGTATGACTGTATGAGTGTTAGGTATAACTACTGTGATTATTTAAAACTTGCATTTGTGTTCTGTTTCTACATATTTTCTTTATAGCGTTGGACAAGTGGTGAACATCAGAGCCAAAGTCAACAGGGCTTTTAACTCAAGCATGGAGGTATGTATGTCCAATTAGTTATGTATTTAGCTGCAATGCTACTAAATGCATATTTCTCCCTGTGAAACACAACACTGGGTTATTTGAAGGCCCCACCCACCCTTTCCTTGTCATACTAATTTGGATAAATGAATAACAATAAAGGTAACATTATGTAGCATTTTTAGCTTAAATAGCAGTTTCAGAATCATGCTGAGGGTGCACTGACTGTAGGCAGAATGGCATCTCTATAACTGCCACTGCTGGCCGGAACACAGCTACTGCACTGTGGAACTTTGGTGGAAGTGCATGAGACCACTCACCAGTTATGCTGCATAACCAGTCATTAATGTAAAATATATTATATTTTACATTTTTGCATATTGAGGCAGTATTATTCTACTGCCTCAGTCCACATGCTTCTTTCACTTTAGATTGTTGATGTGAAGAGATTTTGTATCTCTCATCTTGTCAACAAATGCACCTGTTCATGACGGGGCACTCAAAGCACAATTTGTATGGATTTCTGTGCAATGTCATCACAGAAATGTAAGCAACAGTACTCTTCACAGTAACAATGCATTCACACTGCCCAGCTGCCCAGCAACAATGCAGTTGTGGCAGTTTTTAAAGAGGCGACTGGCTTCAAATGTATTGGATGAAGCATGTGTTTGTTATCTCCTTTTTAGTGTCGGGAGCATGACCACAATAATTTTTTATTTTATGTCAGATTTAACTATTTAGAAGAACTTCTTATTATAAATATTGTCAATCTAATTATTACAAATAATACATCAAATATGTAATATGTATGGCATTTGTAGCTCCTTATACACACACAAAAAAAATGAGTTGCCTGGGATCTCCTGAAAATAGTAATATCTGGCATGTGTCTCCTATAAATGTATAATTTTTTTTGCTAAACTACAAAAACATGCCTGATCCTTGATGCTTACACCTTATTGCAACACGACCACTGTCTGCACAGTGCTGCATATGTTTTGGTTTAAGATTAACAATACTTTTGCAAGTTGATTTTAATGCAAACACAAAACTGTTACCATGATGACTAGTGGGTTTATATGCCCTGGATATTAGCCAATTAAAACAAGTGCCCTTTAACATGTAAAGTAAGAGTAATGACCATAGAACGTCTGTAATATCAGCATCCTAAGAGAATACTGTGCCTCACATCTCTAGACTCTCAAGAGTGTGATGTTGCCATTGTATCGGCATTGTCCTGTTTGTCATAGGTTTTTGTGTGTGTGTTTGTGTAGGTGGGGATAATGGTTAGCTGTGAAGATTTATACAGTAACAGTCACTGGAAAGTGTGCCAGGCCTTCGCAACATTTGTAGCCCGAAGCACAGGAACAGAGAAGGTGAGTGCTGATGTTGACTCAGTATGAAGTGTTCATATAATCCATACAGTCTAAATATCTGGAATCACTCTTCATGTGTGCTTTTTGTGTACCGGCTTAAACATTGTAGATTTGTGAAAGCATTGTTGTTATTAAATGATAAACAATGTATTAACAGTAAGTTTGTTTGATCACTTTTGATTACTTTCGAAATATGAGTGGGTTTGAATTTTATTAGAACTTCATTTTTGATTAATCATTAGAACATTTTGTTTTAGATATTCATTTTAGAACTGCTTTCTGGACTTTAATTTGAATGTTTATTATTTATATTAATATTAATATTTCAAAACTTATTTCATTAAAACTTTTTCTAGATATTAAATTTAAACTTCATTCTAGATGTTAATTTATTAAAATGTAATTTAGAAAAAAAGATTTTTTTTTATCTTCAATCCTCATCGTTTGTTTTCTGAATCATAGTTCATGACAGAGATATTTAATGGATTACTTAAATTGCTTCATTTTGACCAGTGAATAAATGCATAAACTGTATTATTTTTGTATCATATGTTTCATTTATTTCTGTGTATATATTTTAAAGATTTGTGAATACATTTTAATGTACAGTTAATAGGGACCTAAAGACAAAATGTAATATTTACTCAACTTAAATCAACAGGTAAATGAATAGTTGGAAAACATTAAGAGGAAAACAATCAAAACAATGAAATACAAAAAGTATAAAATTAATAAAGAGTATAAAATAAATTAAGATTCATTTAATTTGACAATGTACTAAGTACTAAAATATAAATGGACCAGAATTTAATTAATTAAACCAGAGATATGGAAAATATGGAAACATAAGTCAATAAAAAATAAATATCAAATATGAAATCTAAAATGAATCAAAATAATAATAATAATAATTATAATAATAATAACAATCATACATAAATAAAATAAATTGGTAAAATAAAATGGCTAAAAAGTTAAATAATATTAATGATAATATAAAATGTAAAGAATAGGACAGATAAACACAAACCTATTGGCACCATGTTTAATGTCATTTTTAATATAATTGATTTAAAAAAAAAAAACACTCATGACATTTTTGTACATATAGTGCATATGTCCATATTTGTCCACGTGTGTGTGTCAGGAACAAAAACCACCCCAGCACACCTACGAACCGGAGTTTGCTGAACTGAAGAACAACTGCAATACTGTAGGGTTAATCTCCCACACTTACCATTTACCATGGGCCTTTTGTCAGTATAATGTGTGTGTGTGTGTGTGTGTGTGTGTGTGTGTGTGTAACTTAATGACTGATCGAATACAGAGTAGGAAACTTTGTTTTGAATCTCGTCTATACTGTAGGTGTTAACACTTGTGATTTTACTGTGCGGCTGATAAACCACTGATAAGATAATGTCCACACAGATCCATCTGAAGCAGTTGGTCCCTCGCACCCACAGAGAGAAGGTGGAGTACAGTGTTGCAGCAGAGAGACGCAGGATGAGGTTACTTCATATTGACATCATGAAAGATCTGCTGAATAGCACCGTCTTCCAGAGCAGCCTTTGTGGGAATGTGTGTGGTAAGGTGCTGTTTCACTTCCCCTGAAGCCACACACATTCAGGGTTAATGAGTCTCACTGTGTTACTCTTAACTTCTGGGTTGGTCATGATGTTGTGGTAGAGACAGCGTCTGCTCTGAACACTTCCACTTCTCTCACAATTGGAGGCATGTGTAAAATGGGCAGTAGGCCATAAGGCATTGTGTGCATGTGTCTCCGTCTGTGTGTGTGTCTGTAAAGGGACTGAATGAGTCAAACACCTGTTTACACATTGACTCACTCCCTGGCTGACTCACTACACTCACTGAGTGGTCAATTTATTATGGCCATCTTGTAAATACACCCATCAGAAACATCATCATATAAGTGCACCCTATAGGTTTGCAGTGACTGTAGCTAATCTGTCACTGCACATTCACCAGCCCCCATCTACATCCTGTTTCTGTGGGGTATTAAAAAGCAAAAGTAATTTAGTGGATGTTGTGAAAATTAAAGTTTTAAATGGCATTAAAATGCATTATCCTTAACTCAATTAAAAGAAGAAAAGTATTTATAGGAGACAGTGCCACATGCCTGGGCTTACATAAATCTTTCTTTATTCATATATATATATATATATATATATATATATATATATATATATATACACATAATCCTAAATAGCACGATTCCAACATATATGTTGTACATAAGTTTTTGTGCTGAAAATGCTAGAATTGTGATGAATTATTTGTAATGATTAGATTGACAAGGATATTTATAATAATAAGTTGTTCAAAATGCGACAGTAGTCCAAATAAAAGTTATTACTATTGTTATTATTTATGTATGTGTCACAATTATCCCTTTTCAGGACTTTTATTCTGAAATTTGAACACTGTGAAGAAAGAAAGAGCAAACAGGCCCTTCCATCTATTTTTCCTCTGTAACCCAATATCTGGGTCAGTGACATCATTAGCCCCACCCACTCTTGCTTATCAATCTGCATGCAGGTTGAGCATTTACATGTAGACAGAGCAATAAACATGAACTGGAATGCTCATTTAGTGTTTAAACTGGGATTTAATTCATTGATTGATTTATTTGACATGAATTGGTAATTGGTACTAATGTAATTTGGTAATTTCATTCTGTTTAAGAACCAGCCATTAGGGGTGTACTACTGGTGCCAGTCCCAAGCCCAGATAAATGGTGAGGGTTGCGTCAGGGAGGGCATCCGGTGTAAAACTTGTGCCAAAACTATAATGCAGATCAGGCAGATGATCCGCTGTGGCGACCCCTAAAGGGAGCAGCTGAAAGAAGAAGATTCTGTTTAAGGAATCGTGCTTTAAATCAGCAAACCAGCAAACCTGGGATAATGACTTAAAAACAAAGAGTGTCCAATCTTATCCTCTGAGGACCAGTATGGCTGCAGGTTTTCATTCCAAACGAGCTGAAGCACATCTGATTCTTATTGCTTAATCAGTTAGTCTCAGTCTGGACCTTTTCAAATACAGGCCAGTGTTGTGGACACCCCTTATGTGTAATATTCTTACAACTTATAAATATTATGAAACATTAATGAGACTTAAGATGATTTCAGTTGCCAATAAAATGCGTTTTGCAGTGTATGAACAAGTGCTGATTCTCATTGATTGATGACCTAAAACAGTTGTGTTGGTGTGTGTTGGTGGCAGAGGGTCCGGATGAAGAGGAGGAAGTCCCAGCTGAGAAAACTCGTGTGGAGAGTGTAGAGCTGGTTCTGCCGCCTCATGCCAACCACCAGGTCAGCACGTTTGGGGGGCAGATCATGGCCTGGATGGAGAATGTGGCCACCATTGCTGCCAGGTAACATCATACTAATGTCACAGTAACATACTGACATCTTAAAGCAACATTATGTATCAGTTCTACCTTTAATCAGAGATGGTCACAAGTCCAAGTCACAAGTCTTTAGGCCACAGTCCAAGTACAAGATTTCATGCTTGTGCTATATGTTGTGATGAGTTGCAAGTAATAAGAATCAGAGTAACTTCATTCATTTCAGAGTGAAAGAGCATATTATTTCAGCTGCTCCCACCTATATAAAATAAAATTATAATAATATGATAAATTAAAAATAATAAGCAGAGTAATATAAAGAATAAGCAGAATAAACATGTTGAATAAACAGAATTAACTCTTTGGAAATATATACATGATAAAATACTCATGAAAGCCAATGGCTATGATAATAAATAAATAATTACGAACATCCTGTGTATTGTAGTTCAGAAGTATTATTGCACCTAGTTATTGTATAGATAAGTAAAATTTACAAATTGAACCATAGTGGTTCATCGTGGAGACTTATTAAGGGAAGAGTTCTAGAGTTTCATGGCCACAGGTACAGTGCTCTGTAGTGGTTTTTTTTCTGGGATGGTTCTTGCACTGAATGTGCTCTTGTGTCTCATCACTGTTTGGTAGAGTGGGTGAGAGTCACTGTCCACAATGGCCTGTAGTTTAGATAACATTCTCCACTCTTACACTACCATCAGAGAGTCCAGCTCCACTCCAACAACATTGTTTGACAGATGTTGAAGGACCTCAGGTGCCTCAGAAAATAGAGATGACTTTGGCCCTTCCTGTAAAGGGCGTCAGTGTTCTTAGCCCAGCACAGTTTATTGTCAATCTGTACTCCTGGATACTTGTAGTCCTGCACAGTATCCACACTGACCCCCCTGATGGTCACAGGAGTCACCACCACTAGTTAATTTGTCTTTGTAATGTTGAGCTCCAGATAGGTTAGCTTCAATGTCTCCCCTGTACTCACCCTCATCACTCCTGCTGATGCATCCAACTATTGCAGAGTCATCAGAAAACGTCTGAAGATGGCAAGCCTCTGTGCAGTAGCTGACATTTGTGGTGTAGAGGGTGAAGAGGAAGGGAAAGAGGACAGTTCCCTGTGGGGCTCCAGTGTTGATAACCACTCTTTCTGACACACAGTGCTGAAGGCTTACATACTGTGTTCTGCCAGTCAGATAGTCAACAGTCCATTGAATGCACTGGAAAAAAAAAAAAAAAAAACATAACTCTCAAAGTGCTGGTGGGCTTGTCCTGCTGAGCATAGACTCGGTTGAGCAGGTAGATGATGGCATCCTCAACTCCCAGGCATGGCTTGAATGTGAGTCAGAACTGTCCAGGATGAGTTTCTCCATTGTCTTTATTATATGGGACGTCAGTGCCACAGGCCTGTAGTCCTTGACATCACTGGATCGCGGCATCTTTGGCAAAAGAACAATGCAGGATGTCTCCATATCACAGGTGCCCTCTGGAGACTTGGGCTCATGTTGAATATGTGATAAAGTACTTCACAAACTGGATGGCAGAGCCTTTATGCACCCTGGGGGCCTATAGCCTTGTTTTTGTGGAGTTTCTTCAATTGACTTCTCTCCTGGTAAGCAGTGAGACTAAGCAAAGGGGCTGTGTAATACAATGAAATTAAATACACTCACTTTCTTTCACTTTTTTTCCATCTTTCTTTAAAGAAAAAAAAAAAAACTATGAAAGTTTGGTGAAGCTGCACAGGTTCTGTACAAGATCTCTCTTGTACAGGACCCAAGATTGAGCTTAAATTAATTTTAAATAAAATTGTGCCGTTTATTTTTGGTTGGGAAAAAACATGTGCATACATTAATATGCATAATATCATAATTCCATAATGCAACACAATCCATCAATGCAATGATACTTTTGAATCAATATGTTGAAAAGATGTGAGTGTTAAGAACCTTTGAAGATTAGGGTTAAATGGTTCATTATAGAACCAAAAAGTGCTTCTTCTATGGCATCACTCAGAGGATCATTTAAAATGCCTTAGTAGGATACTGAATGCACAGCGTCTCAAAATCACTATGGTTGTGTGCACTACCACTAGTTAATGTTTATCTAAAATAGCCAATCTGAAATGACTCAGCGGTCAAGGTTTGAACTTTTTATCTGTGATAGAGCAAAACAAAGGTCATATATGTGACAAAATCTCACCTAATTTACTTGCTCCTGTAGCGATTATTGATATATATATACACACACAGTAGTGCCTGTCCATATGAGACAATTGTTTTCATTTGTGTTCATAGTTTAATTACGTGAGGTAAACTGGTATATTTTCTATGCATTACATGTAAAATAAAATAGCCTTTTTATTTTAATGATGCCATCTGATTAGTAATTAATTCACAAAATGAAATATTTGGATGTCTGAATTTCATGAGCTGTAAACCATATTTAAAAACATTTCCCATTTTTGGAGCTGCACCAGTATATGCATATCATCAGTCCAATGAAAAACATGTATTTGAATGGAAGTTACTGTAAAATAAAAGTAATTTTAGAGCATTTCTATTGGTTCTATTGGAACCAATTCTTATACAATATAAATAACAACTGTCAGATTCACATTCGAAAACTAAATATGGAGATATTTTTTATTGGACAGCGACAATCAATTTGGAAAAAAGTGCAAATATGAAATATTTGATGATGATTCAAAAGTAAATAACAAAAATCATTAAGTTAAGAGGAACAGAAACAAAAACAAGATAAAACATTGAAATGGTGCAGGCCTACCCTGTTTACTTTGCAGATTCTAATAAGCAGCCCTTTTAACTTCTAGATTTAGACAAAATTAAAACACAACGGTTCCATTTTTGTTGAGAACTGTACTTGCTTACCACTGTATTTTTAAACATGACTCCGTGGTTTAACACACTAGCTCTATGATCTTAGGATAGCAGGATCAAATCCAGAGTCAAGCTGTTTGCCATTTGCAGTCGGAATCTGAGAGAGCAAAATTGACGAGTACATTGGCTGCCCAGCAATGATGCAATGGTGGTAATTCAAAAAGAGGTGGTGGTTGACTTCATATGAATGAATGTTTATGTCTTCATCCTCCTAATGTCAGGAGCATTGTATGGAATAGAGTCCTAATTGGATTAGGTAGTTGGCAGTTCCATATTTTAGCAGGGACAATGGGTCAAAAAAGAGTAAAGTTTACATTTTCTACAGATATACAGCTTCATTTTATTTGGCCAATTACTAAATGGGATTAACTTTTTTTTTTTTTTTTTTTTTTTTTTTTTTTTATTTAGACACATAGTTAGTACCATGTTAATTTGTGGGCTATATAAAGCTGCATTACTTGTTTGCCTTACTCTCATAACGCCACTGCAGATCTATGAACAGAGTCTTTCTTTTCTCCCAGCCGATTATGCAATGCCCATGCCACCCTGAGGTCCATCGACATGTTCCATTTTAGAGGCCCATCACAGGTTGGAGACCGCTTGATCCTAAAGGCTATAGTCAATAACACCTTCGAGAACAGGTGAGGCTGCATTACAGGTTCAGGCCTCATTAATGCAGTCATTCTTGGTTATATAGTAACAAAATCCACTTTTTTTTTTTTTTTACAGTATGGAAGTTGGTGTTTGTGCAGAGGCATATCAAGGGGAGGAGCCACAGAGACACATTAACAGTGCTTTTATGACGTTTGAGGTACTGGACAAGGACGGAACACCATGCTTGCTTCCTCGAATAAGCCCCGAACCTCAGGTGAACCACTTTTGCTTCCATTCAAACATTGTGTGTCATTAGTACTGAAGTAGAAATTACAATCAGTGTGGGTATAATTACAACTTTACAAATTTACAATTTCCTTTTCACCAAACCTATTGTCAGCCAAAACATTTTTGGTGTCTGACGTTTGCTTCTTTAGTGACGAACACTTGCTTCCTCCATAACATGTGACGCCAGCCTTGCTCCTCTTTTCAAACTGCCATCATTTGCATCCTTGCTCAGAGGAAAGCACCGGGTCCCCAAATCTGATGCAATGGCTGACACAATGACACAACAACGCAATGGCTGACATTGTAATGATTCAATGGCTGACATTGCATCACAGCTGCCTCTGGCAAGCAGCATGACAAGGGATTTGAACTCACGATCCTCGGATCATAGTGGTAGCACTGTAGACCATTTGATTGTTGAAGTGAGATAACCATGGCCTTAAAAGTTTGTTAGGTCAGCAAATGTATCCTGTATCTTAGTAATTTACTTCTAACGAAATAAAACTGAATTCATGGATTGAATTGGGTTCAGGATTCATTTTTTTTAATCCATTTTGTCACTGACAGGATGGAAAAAGAAGATTTCAAGAAGCCATTGCCAGAAAGAAGATTCGATTGGACAGGTAGTAACAAGTATCATATGTGGTAATTAAATTCGATACATAAACACTTCAAGGGATCAGGGTACCTGTCGGTCCAAAATCAGGTGCATATAAGGGTTCCTTGACAAAGACAGGGTCTTGTATATGGTTGTTTTAAAGAACGCATTCTATAAAGCACTAGAAAGGCTTGTACTTGTTGAGTCAAAGAGTAAAAAAAAAGAGTAAAAAAAAACATTTTTGTCTTGAGTGTACAGTTCAGCACATTGTGGTTCAGTGGCATCTTGAAATGCTGGTTATAATGTATTGTTTAAATGGGTTTTAATAACTGAGGTATACTTCCAATTACTTTTCATACAAATAATGCTCTTCATCCATTTTATCCATGCAGAAAATACATAATCTCCTGTAAACACACTGAAATGCCTTTATCTGTGCCCTGGGACCCAACTAATCAGGTACTGTGTCCCACTGGAACCTCTGCACATTCAACACTAAGGCATTGCTGCTGATGATGTACATAACACACAGCTTGCACATTGTTTTACATGTGTTAATCTTATCGCTTGTTGATGATCTAAATGAACACGGTAAGGCCAAGGCCATTCATTTGATTGCTGCTCAGATAAACTGAATTGTCACCCAATAAAATATTTCACAGGTGTACCTCAGCTACAACAATGTGATTGCACTGAAGATGTTGGCGGCCAAAAATAAGTGGGTTCTCAACTCTAAGAAGAACAATGTGAGTGTGCCTACTTATTACCGTCACCATATAAACAGTAATGACTTACATGACCAGTTTCTATCACAGTGGTCCCCAACCCCCTTCCTGGAGGACCCCCTGCCCTGTACCTTTAGTATTAATTAACAAGCCCTTCCCAAATAGAAGCTATTGTGCTATAACAGGATTAAAATGAACCACTAAAATGTGCAAAGCAAGGGGTCCACCAGGACCAGGACTCTAACCAGCCTGTTGTGTCTGTAAGATTGAACTCTGTTCAGGGTTGTCTCATTTTAATAGTTTTAATATTAAAGCTAGTTTAACTTTTAGAACTCAAGGCTAATTTTGTGGGGGACACTTTCGTAGTTGGACATACTTTTATTCACCACAAACTGAGAGAAGTATTTATATGGGACAGTCACACATGCCACATATTGTTATTTTCAGGAGATCCTAGGCTACTCAAATATGTCTTGACTTTAGATGTAAAATATTTGTATGAATTTGACCATATTTTGATAGAAAGTGTACTTCCACCTACAGTTTATTGTTTTTTGCTTATAAACCCTTTACAGTCCAGAAATCATTTTGGAAATTGATCATCCAGTGTGTTTGAGCTGAAAATGCAAGATTGTTGAGTTATTTGATTGACAAGGGTATTTATTATAATAAGTTCTTCAAAGCACTTCAGAGTGGTCCAGATAAAATAAAAATCAACCTGAATGTTCTTTTATTATTCTTGTTATGTGCATTTCAGTATTATTTATTATTTTCAGGGCATTCATTCTGAAATTTTAACACTGTGTGAGCAAAACCATATCTAGGTCAGTTAAGTCATTAACCCCACCCTCTCTCACTCATCATTTGGAGTGTGCATGCAGGTTGAGAATGGAATTTTTCAGTTGGAAATTAGGGAATTTTTAGCTGTTTTCCAAATGTGAATCAGGTTACTCTGATCTTGGGATATGAAGCCTAGAAAACAGCATGTAACTGCCCACAAAGTGCGGATCTTGGGTTGTAAGAGTTAAGGGTTTAAGTCCACAGTGTTTGATGTCAGATTTATCTGTTTTTAGGTGAAACTGTACACCCTGGAGGAGAATCAAACACTCAGTTTTAGGGTTGAGTCTCAGGTGAATGTTCCAGCAATGAGAGCATTTCTCTTGCTCTCTGACCTCAACCGCCGGCCAGAATGGGACAAAACCTACAAGTAAGTCACTTTTCCCTGCCATTTCAGTTTATTACTAGCCATCAGCACTTTTTCAAGGTTTCTGCTACATTAAAGGAAAACTCCAGCATGTTTTAACCTCATCTCTCTCTTATTTAGATTCATAACAAAATCTACAGAAATACAGATTAAACATCATCATTTAATGATAGAATTCAGCAGCTGACCAACAGCTTCTGGGTCATTCTGAGACCTGTGTCATTTCCATGCTGCGATTTTCAACATTTCCAATGAGAATAAAATGCAAATTATAAAACAAAACAAGGCAGGAAAACCAAGGCTGACTAAGAAAGTGAGGAAACCATATCAGTTTTTAAAATATATATTTTTTTATTTTTATGCCAATTTTCCCTACAATTTGCAAGTGCCAGTTACCCAACCCCAATCTTCCCCTATCACATATGACACTCCTGACACTACGAGGGTGAAGTCAAGCATATGCGTCCTCCAATACATGTGAAGTCAGCCACTGCCTCTTTTTGAATTGCCACCATTGCATCATTGCTGGGCAGCCAATGCCTTCAGAGAAACTCTGATACATCTCCTAATCAATGGCTGTGCTGATCAATTGCATCTCTTCAAATGATGCAGACTCTTCTATAACTCTACTATTATTAATTACTTTAGAGTCAGCAGGTTTTCTCAGAGAAATGCATTGAAATGATTGTACTACCTGACTGTACACTACAGCAGCAGATAGAAGTCAGGTTGAAAAGAGGTAGAGAATTCCTTTATTGCACTGATTTGCACCACTAACCCCCTGTTTTCAATGTTGTGTTCTACAGGCACTGTGAGCTGGTAGTGAACGTTGATGAGGATGACCTGATCTACCGCGTTGTCACTCCCTCGGTCAGTGAGGGGGGGAAAGTCCAGGACTTCATCCTGCTGGCATCCAGGAGACCACCCTGCGACAGTGGGTGAGCAAAACACCAGAACACAAAGGTTTACAATATCTTAATTTTGATTGAAGCCTAAAGATTCATGGAATGTTTGTGTGCTTAGGGACCCATATGTTGTTGCCCTGCGCTCAGTCACCCTCCCGACACACACCCCCACAGATGAGTTCAACAGAGGAGAGGTGCTCTGTGCTGGGTTCACCATTAATGAGGTTTCTGAAAGTGTTTGTAAGGTAGGAGTACCGGGAGTCACATGATACAATAATAAACCAACTGAAACTCAACATGTTTATATGTTTACAAATGCACTTTATGATTACTGTTGTGCAAAAAACCTTTTGAAATAGAAAGAAAGATAAAAAAAAGGGAGAGATTATTATTGCACTTGTTTTAATATTATTACACATAGTCTGGTTTTGTTGTGGTGGTCAGGTGACCGGTTACTGCTATTAATCAAACCGTATTAATCATGAAATTTCATGATAAATAAAAACCAACAGAAATATATTACTTGGAAAACAACATACTTAGAAAAGTGAGATGTAGTTCCCATTTTAGTTCATGTGATTATGATCATAAGATTTATTATTCTATTATATAATCGAAATATTTGGTATCTACTATGATTTTGTTTTACAATTAATATGAAATATTACAAATCTTTCAGTAATTAATATGAATTACTCAGTATCTGTTATACATTTTTCAGTCATGAATAGTCATTCATAATTAAGAAATTAATCGTTAAGTAATTAATATTAAGCGATATATTCAGTGGATGGGTTAAATGCAAATTCCAGTATGGAAGCACAGTGGGTCCATGAGCACCTTTACTTTACTTTACTTTACTTTACCTTAATTACTAAGAATTAACTGTTTAATCTGTTATAATTTATTCAATGAATAATAATAAACAATCAATTTAGTATCTACCATGAATTATTATGTGATTAATATTAATTATTTATGATCTGCTTCCAATTACTTGGAGTAGAATAATAACTATTGTAAATGATTAATAATCTGCTTTCTTAAAAGGAGTTGAAGGGTTCTCCAGTAAAACCAGTGTTCTTTATAGAACCATTCTAGAAAAAGAACAAGCTGGATACGTAATCAGTTCATGTAATCAGTACCTGGCTAATCTTTCTTTCTTGGTCCTGATTTTGTCCTCAGATCAATTACTATAACCAGACCAATCCAGGGGTGCTGCCGTACATCTCTACAGACATCGCTGGCCTTTCCTCCAGCTTCTGTTCCATCTTCCTGTCATGTAACCAGTTTCTTCTGAAGAACAGAGCCGAGTGTTCTGTCATTTCCAGTGCTGCACTGTAGTGCCCAGATTCTCCACAACTGCTTTATAGACTGTTGTTAACTTACTCACTTTATATGACAGGAGATTATATTGTCGACACAGAGAACACTAGCAGTGTGTTTTGAGCATTTTCATGGACATATTTTTTTCTTTTGCATAATATTGGAAAATGGTACGTTTTATTATGAAAAATGTTAACTGTTTACATTTCACTTCTAATAATACAGTATGCATGATTTGGTGTGGTTTTATTTTCTGCTAATGAACATTTTAAATAAGACTCAGATATGAATTATTATATTTTGCTGTTATTTGAGGGTTTTTATGTTTAAAATTTTCAGTAATAAATTCCAAAATATTTCTATTACACAACAGGCATTTTTACAGAATACAAATAAAAATGAACTACACAGTTTACATACATTGGTTATGAATAAACATAACACATTATTGTGATAATATTTATTGTGTTTCCTCTCTGTACATTTTACATCCTCATTTAAGGATGCTGTGGGTTGAACATAGCATTAGATTTCTAAGCTATTTACTCATACTTTTATGAAAGTCCATACATTCTTAAAATATAGAAATTGAAACTAAACCTAGATCTGCTTTACATATCAATTTGTGGTTAATGCAGTAAATTGAATAAAATGCAGATAAACTCATCATTAACAAAAATACTTGCACCCAGAAGGAATCAACCGATTGCAATGCACGACTGCAATGGTGTAATACCAAATGGTCAAGGAGTCACTCAGAACGGCATTGGCTCATCTTCAGTGACAAGTCCTGGTTTTTTCTTGGTGGAGACGAAAGACTTTATGTGTGGAGGCACCGATGGATGGTTTGTCATGCATCACACATCCAGAAGGCCTGGTGTCATGGTGTGGCGTGCAGTTTCATACGATGCCAGATCACTGGTCTTTCACTGGTCCAGATCATTGGTCTTTGTTACATGCACTTTAAAAGCCCAGCTTTACATTAATGAAGTCCGACAACCAGTGCTACCTTCTCTGAACTCACACTGGTGCACTATTTCAGCAGGACAATGCTAATCTGCATATATACTGTACATTAAGAGTTTGCTATGAAGACAGACACTATGCCATGGCCAGTCATACTACAAGACCTATCCCTGATTGAAAATGTGTGGGATACTATTTGATGCACTATCAACACTCCACCACCGCCACAAAATCTGCAGGAACTGATGACCAGATCGCTGGAATGTTGTGTTATTCCCCGCAACATACTGAGAGACACTACTGTATGTGTATCTCTATATATTGCCCATATCCGTCTATCAATTATTCTTTCAATTATTGTTCCTGGTAACCTTTATCTGCTCATTAGCACTGCAAACCGACACATCCTTCCATCTAAAAGTATTTTTTTTTTGAAAATTAGTTTATTTTACTGCAAAAGTGCAACATCACCTAGACACTGCTCTTCTGGAATTCAATACATCATCAAATATTGGCATAAATTATTACTCAAAACATGCTTTGTTTATTGCTGATCCTTTTTCTGCCAGTAAAAATAGGATTGAACTTTTTGATTTTGATGCATTTCTAAGACAAATCAGATCTTCACTGAGTATTTGCTTTTATAAAGATCCTTTATAGGCTTTCGGCACATTGTAAAAGATCCGCTGTTCACTTCCTTTGCAGACAGACCTCAACCTCAGTGTTCCACCTCTAAATCCATCCTTCCCTGACTGCTGCTCCACTGTCAGAGAGAAACATGGTTTGCTTTGGAGAAGGCTACTAAGTCCTCTGACATCCTCTGACCTTTCCAGATGGTTTGCCTGCAGCTGCAGTGAAACATCCTGCCAGGTGCCCTGGAAAAGCTCCACCATGTCCTCCACCAGCTGAGGTGTGTAACCATGATGAAGAACCTCCTCAGGCCAATTTGGAGCTATAGTCACATATGGAAAGTTCTGGTCAATGGTCCTTAGAAACTCCTGTCCTGTAATGTAGCCATTGACATTGAAGGCTCCATGGGCCACATCCATGTTGATCCAGGTTGGGTGGTACAGCCGGTCGCTATCGTAAGCATGTCGAAGGAACTGGAGTGAGTTGGCCAGTTGGCTTTGTGATTTCACCCTCAGGTAGATGCCCCAAGGCTTTTGGGAGGAGAAGATGAGGTCAAGGCATTCTTGAAGAGGCAGCTCTGGCTTGGAGCCTTCAACAACTGGAATCTTTGGTTTACTTGACCCTGATACTACTGGAATCACAAGCATCCCAGCAGGGCTGTCTATGAAGGAAAACTTAGAGATGTGAAAAATCAAATGTATGCGACTTTCCCATTACCCCAAATATAGTTGATCAGCAAAGACAGGTTTGGTGCAACGGTCCCTATAAAGAAGTATTGCCAATATATTAGGACTCTCTGGAGCAGATAAACATGAACATACTGGCACTATACCTAATGCCAAGTTTCGGTGAGAGAGGTATAAAGCCTCCTCTCTCACCCAAACTTGGCATTAGGTATACTTTTTTGAAGATCATCTTGTAAACAAAGCCTCAGAAATGCAACCCTGGACAGTAGATACAGTTACTCCAATAAAAGCAGGGTAAAGTTTTTTTAATGCTCTTGGTTTCTGAAGAATCAACGAAAGAGCAGGTATCAAGAGCAGTTCACGTGTTTTTTCCTCCAGTATAGACACCAAACCAAAATCCAGGATGTTACCAGGCAATCTTAAAGGAGTGGAAACCTGTACATTCAGTGCAAAACTAAAGAAGAAATCTTCTGACTCCTTGTCTTGGGCTTCATGTGGCTCAAAGATTGAGTCAAAGAGAGCAAAGAGAGTGCAAAATTGGCTATGTTCTCTCTGGGTGGGTAGATTGCTCTCTTATCACATCACCCAGAATGATGCTGGCCATGATGCTGGCCATGATGCTGGCCATGATGCTGGCCATGATTCTGGCCATGATGCTGGCCAGCACATTGTATCGGAGATGGGGACACGGTGCTTTCCTCAGAGCATACTGGCTGCCCAACAATGATGCAATGACTGAAAAGAGGTGGTGGTTGGCTTTACATGTATCTGAGGAGGCATGTGCTTCTCTTCACCCTCCTAGTATCTGGAGCATCATATGTGATGGGGGAGAGTCCTAATGGTGTAATTGGCACTTTCAAATTGGGGAAAAAAGACACTTTGTCTTGGTTGATCAACTACACTTCCATAAAGAAAGCAAGTTTTTTATTGACTTCAAGATATTCCTAAAGAACTAAATCAGATCGATCATACCTTTGAGCATAAACATCAGAGCGTCCCTGTCAGTCACCGTCTCCCATACGATGTGTAGGCCATCGTTCTCTGCAGGCTTGAAGTAATCCATGATATTCCCTCCTGGATAGAACCTTCTGGGTCTGTTTTTCTGCTCTACATGTTGCAAATGATCAGAATTAGCTCAAATGTAGAAGTTAGGATGTGATGGAAAGGACTGGGTGGTACTTACTTGCAGCTTCTTTGAACTGGGAGAGCACAGGCTCGTAGATATCATAATAGATGCGTTGAGGGTTACTGTTATCTCTGATGAAAAGAAGGTCATTCACAGTGGGGTTGTCCTCCCCTTGCCACAGAGTCAAACTGAACCTGGAACATACCAATGACCTATTGAATTCCATTGACTGTAATGTCGCCATATAAAAAACTTGATTGATTGATTTTAGAGATTTTTGCATATCAGTGACAATATACATGAGCCTCATTTCGCAAAAAAATATTCAGAAAGCTGCCTGGAAAGTCAACAAGAAAAAGAAATGCAGTTGTGTTACCTGGAAGACTGCCTGAGGAGCCAGCTAAGATGCGGCCATCCATTCTTGACCATGATGGCTAGAACAGGGAAGGTGATTTTCTGTGGAAGGTGTTTAATAGTTTCGTACATCTTCTCCACCATGGCCTTTGTGTACGTTACATGAGGGAAGAGATCTACATAGAGAACCTTCCAGCCTGTTGAAATGGTGACATCTGGAAACTTCTTCTCAATGAGGTCAAAGAACCTGGTAAAGCAAAGGAAAGGGCAACTACTTTCTTACCAATCTCCACACAGTTTACCAGGAGTCCACACACTGAGTTGCCAGTTTAAATTTGGAATCTGATTCTGACTGATGACTGTCTCAACAGCATGGGTTTTCTGAATCTCAAGCTCATTCCTTCAATTAGATGAACACCCCCAGCTTGATTAAGCCCAAGACATGTATCTTCACTGAATTGTTCTAAGATCACTGTGGAGTCCTCAGTTTTCAGGTCTATTGAGCCTTGTTTGGATGCAATGGACAAGTCTTTGCACAGAAAGACTGCCATGATCCAATTTACAGCAGCTCCACTTAGAAGTATAGTTATATAAATGCTATGGATTCTGTACATAGGGTTCTTTAAACCCAATAGAAGTTCATCTTCATCCATCCAACTGTCCACCTGTCCACCTGTCCATCCATCCATCCAATCTCCCTCTCCCCAGTCACTCCAAGGCATTCCCATGCCAGCCGAGAATTTTGCTCTCTCAGACTTTGGTTTCCGCTGGCAAGCATCATGACTCGGGATTCAAACCTGTGACCCTGGATCATAGTGTTAGCACATTAGACTGCTGAGATGCTTGGAGCCTCCGAATACACTCTTCTTAATACTGATTTTGGAAGAAACAATGAATGAGCAGGTGTCCAAATTCTTCTGTCCATATAGTCTACGTACCGTATTTTCCGGACTACAAGCCGCTATCTTTTTCCCTCACTTTAAACCATGCAGCTTATAATGAGATGCAACTTTTGTCTTCTTATATATTTTATTTTCCAGGGTGCGGCTTATAGTCCGGTGCGGTTTATAGTCCAGAAAATATGGTATATTATAATACTAACTGTAATGTATAAACCTTTGCAATTAAAGTGAAATGTGTTTGATTCTCTCACACAGTGGCGTTGATCACCGGCCAGAAATTAGGAACATTTGGGCCAGGAAGCACGTCCACATTGAGCCAAACAGGACGGTGGATTCCTGTTTGATTCTTGATCCTTAGAAGATCCAATGAGGGCTCTACAGCTTGAAGACTTTTAAAATCCAGTTTGATTCCTTTTCATAGGGAAAACAACAGTGAAATCAAAATCATGATGCAGCATACCACATTTCCCTATCAATCCCAATCTATCACCTTTCTTAGATCTGAGGACAGCATCGAGCCACTCTTCCAGAGTGTTGTCACTGTAGACGTCTGGTGGATGGGCCATGATTGGAACATTGGTTTCATTGACAGTGTTATGGCCTTCAACATTCACATCAGCCTCCAGGATCATGGCTCCACCTGAGGAATGGGTCTGGTTAGTGTCAGAATAGTGTGTGACGTGGCATTTGAGTAGATCATAATACCTTATCTTGTAACCATCAATCCAGACATGACTGACAAAATGCATAGCAGTTGCATGATGTTATCTTCAGCATAATGTCTTTACTGGTTTGTAATAATATTGTTTACAGCTTTAAAGCCGGGTCTAGAACAGGTGTTCCCAAACAGTTCCAGAGATGCAATGGATGCAGTCCAACTATACAAATTTCAGGCAAATGGGAGCTGGAGCTCTTCTGCAGATGTGTGGATTTTAGCTTTTAGCACTCTCAGCTGCAAACCCTGTCCAGACCTACTGCTCCTTTCAACACATTGTTCTTCTCATTGTGGAATTCGAAGGTTTGTTTTTGTTTTGTTGGCGTAATCAGGATTCTTTGTAACCAGATGTAGCTTGGCAAGCTTCACAGCCTTATTGCTACAAGCTTGAGACAGATTATAGGCTGCTGTGACTGAACTAAACACAGTTTTTTTAATTACTTTTTGTTGATTTTAGTTGACTTGTTGATTGAACAGCATAAAGATGTCATGGCAGATCTCATAGCATGTTTCTTTTGAAACAAAATGCAGACCCCCTGGCTACATGTCATATACCCCTATTGAATGAAACAGGACTACTTACTTTCCAGAGCTTGTTCCAGTTCTGCTTTGCTGTTTGCAGCGTGATACCATGTGGCATGGAGCCCGTCCTTCTCCTGAATCTCTCCATTCTGTATGAGATATTCCAGCATATCTCCATCTGTAGGGAAGGGTACTATGGTCTCTGAGGTTCCTGTGGGCATGCAGAATCAGTTATACGTCCTTAATGATGACGCAGTATTCAAATATCTAAAACTCATATTGTGGCATGAAAACACATAGATAAACAGTGCTTGAAGGGAGCTGGTGCATGGTGGTGTGCAGTACTGGCACTTCTACACACATTTCTTGTGTACTAGGACTTTTCACAAGCTGATGGTATGTAAAAATGAGTCAAATGTCCAGGCCTTCATTAGATTAAATGAGTGTTAAACTCAGTCTTGGCACCCCCCGTGCCCTGCACATTTAGTGGATTCCCTGGTCTCAACAGAATATAGTGGGGAATCCACCAATCAGCTTATGAATACAAGCCCTTTCAGAGTGGCAGGGAGTGTGTGTGAAGACTTGAGAAACTTTGAGGGTGACCCAATCTGTAATGGCCAGATGACAGGACCTGAGCATGTCCAAAACAGGAAAGCTTGTAGGGGCTCCGGGTCAACTGTTGTGGGCAACTACTGAAAGTGATCCAATAAAACACAAAATACCAAACATTTTCATCAGTGTATGTGGACAGCAAACCCATCTGGGTGTGAAACCAGTCTCAAAAATACAATGACTGTTACAGGAGAAATTGCTCACCATACACAGTGTAGCGCAGGGGGTGCTCTGTACCTGCTGACCAGATAGAGTGCCTATGCCATTACCTGTCCACCGTCAAAAGTACTTACATGCACACAAGCACCTGAACTGCACTTTGGAGGTAATCTCATCCTGATTTCTTTTACACCACATGGATGGTTATACGTGCTGTTTACCTGTGGGAGGTAATGGATCTGCTGGAACATTGTGGTGGACGATACCAGAGGACACCTTCAGAGGTCTTATGGAGTGAACTGTTTTGATGGCATGCAGTTGACAACTAGCATATTCAGTGTTGGTCTTAATTTTTTTGTTAATGTTTGGTTGATCAGTTTGTATGGCTCAAATTCTTATTCTTGGTCATTTTTCTGTCTCCAACACTGCTTAATATATCCACCTCTTGACAGATGCCAGTGGAGCCAGATAATCAACTTGATATCATTGATTATTAGAGAAGGCCAGTCCGTTTACCTGAGTCTGAATTCATGGTCACAACCACCGAGGTTATGGTGATGATGAGTAGCAGCACAAGCAGACCGACCCCAACACACAGCATGGTGAACTGCTCCCTGGTGAAAACACCCAGTACGGACTTCACCTCCTTTTCTTCATCCTCTTCCTCATCTTTCTGTGTGTCTTCTCTTCTTTCATTTTTCTCCTCCATTTCTCAGAACTGTCGTCTTTTGTTTTTGTAACTTGTTCTAATATATCAGTCCCGTCACCGTGTGTATGTGTGTGTTATGGACCTTTTCAAGGTACTTGAATCGTAAATCTTATCAGTGGACCATAAAAAGAGGGATTTAGGACAGATAGTGGTTGTGCTTACATATTCTAAACCAGTGTTTCTCAACCCTGATCCTAGAGGCACCCCTGCTCTGCACATTTTAGCATTAACATTTGCTCTTAAGACAGCTCAAACAATCCTTTCAGAGCTGCAGAGTGTGTGTTAAAGTAGGGAATCCACTATAATTTGCACAGCAGGGGTGCCTTCAAGACCAGGGTTGAGAAACGCTGGTCTAAACTGACTCTTGGCAATTGGAGTCATTCTCACAGAATGGCCTCAAACCCTTTCCATAAATATTTGAGCCTTATAAATTATACAGTCTAAACAATGTTCTTATAGTTATATATGGAAATGTGAATTGTATGTGACTGTATTTGTAGTTATAGTAATTAGAAACAAATTTATATTACTTTTAAACAGCCTACAGTATGAAAATGTAAAAACACTTGAATGAAACGTGAATATTGATATGTACAAACAGCCCGTTTTGAAAGATTCTTTGATGTCTCCACCTATTCAGCCAACTCATACTGCTGTTCTCAGTAAGCAGCCAATCAGTTTCAGGTTGTTTATGGGTCATTTTGTTGACCCCAAACATGTGGTAATTGCTTCTAGACATCAACACAACTCATTTCTGGAAAAACATTCTGCAGAAAACTACCTACCACTATCATACAGAGTGGCATGGAAGAGGCCTTTGCTCACTTTTGCTCACAAAGTTGTCTGGTTACAGTAGAGGAAGAGACAAAAATCAGACTGTTGATGACTGGAAATGTGTTCTGGTCTTCTTGCTTCTTCATGTATGTATGCTTGGTGTTATATATACTGTATATAACCCATATGCAACAAAATCTAAAACTGAATTGCACACATATAAAGCAGATACACATCTCTAAAGCTCCACCTACTGTTTTTTTATTTGGTTATTCTCTGAACCAATTTGTTCTGTCTCAGAGGCAGCACTGCCTTCAGAACCATTTTGAGTAGTGATTTTGCATATGAGCAATGATCACATAAGCCATTCTGTCAGATTGTAATATACTACCTGAAATGTAGAGGGTGATATGGCTTCTATTATTTGGTCAAACTACATCAGAAAAGACAGTCTTGATGTGATGATGCCATTTCACAGTAAATCAGCATTATAAGCCTTTCATTCACATAACCTTCTGGAGGAACTGAAAATGTGCATTGGCCTTAAACTAGACACTGTAGCATGTAATCATATGCAGTGAATGTCATGAAATACTATCAGCAGTAGATGGCAGACATGCTATCTGATTTTCTTTTCCAGTGCAGTTTGAGGCCTGCTGGAGGTTTTCTCAGGTATAATCAGTCGAATCCTCCTCTTTGGGGAGCCATCACCAGAGGACAGATATTCCTGGACAACAGGGGTCTCTGAGGTTGTGGAAGAACTTTCCCCTATATCTTGTGGAGCAGTGGGCTCTTCCAGTGTGCTCATCATTTCAGAACGGTTATCATTTTCAGCAGCATTATTGTCAGTGTTGTCTTGGTTCCCTCCATCACCAGGAAACATGGTTTCACTCTTGTCCTCCTTATTTTTCTTTGATGACTTTGTTTTAGATGATCTGTTTTCACGCTCCTCTTCTGTTCCTAAGTCTTCCTCTTTCTCACTCTCCTCAGAGTGATTGGACCCTTTTGTTGCCTTGCTTCTAGAATGTGGAGACTTCTTGCTAGATTTGTCTTTTTTGGATTTCAGATTTCTGTCTTTTTTGCCCTTTCTAGGTGCCCTATCTGTATTGTTATCTTCATGACTGGAAATGGATTGAACTCGATTTCTTCTAAGAGGGTTTAAATTTAGCTTGACCTTCAGTTTCCTACTCAACTGAGATCCAGATTTATGGCCTTTCAAACCCTTTGAAATCTTATGGGTGCTATGGCTTTTTACTTTGCCTGGGTTGTTTTTTTGATCTGCTGTTCTGGATACTTTGATCCTCTTGATTCTGTAGGGTCCCTTATGGTCGTTATTGGGTACGATAAGGGCTTGCTCCAAAGAGCCTGACAAATCAAAGGTGACACTTCTCTGCTCTCTTCCTTGGCTTGCTGTGCTAGACTGATTATAATTTAAACTATCTCTGAATAGAATTGCCTCAGATACCTTCTCTTCCCTGGGAAGAGCACCATCTTTGTAATTTTGAAACAAAATATTCTGGTTTTGATTCTCTGCTTGCCTGTATTCATAGGTTTGATGGCAGTGTAAGCAGTTAATGGTTTGATAAACTGGTAAGGCATCATATTCTTCATGTTGATGCTTCATCACTGAGAGGTTGTTTATATGATTTCCATAAGCTCTCTGGTGCATTTGTTCTCTAGGTGGAAATGTATGTCTTTGGGCAACTGATATATGCCTTCTAAGAGCTAACTGCTGCATTCTCATGGTTGATGTGTCTTTTGAAAGTCGATCTTGACCAGGAAGATGGTGTCTATATACACTGTTGTTTCCTTTCTCAAAACGTCCTTGAGCTCTAATATCTGGAAACAAAATAGAAAAATGTGGTTTAAGAGAAGAAAGAAATAATTAACATTAATATTTCTACTAATAATTCATTTTCCCAAATTATTTATTTTCTTCTTATTTTTTATGAAGTGTCAATTACCCAAACCAGATAAAGGACTTTCTCCCTATCAAATATTATGTTCCCAAATCTAGGAGGGACTGCTGTCATTGCATCTTTGCTGGGCAGTGCTTGGATGAAGGCTCCAGGTCCCCAGCTGGCTCATACAATGGCTCAAAGACACCTGTGCCAGCCAGCATCACACTGTGTGTGATATGCGGAGACAGCACCATCTACAGAGACAGCATGGCCAATTTTGCTCTCTCAGACTCCAGCTGCAGATAGCAAGTAGCATGCATTAGACAGCTGAGCCTCTATTATTATTTATAATATATAATTATTTACTATTCATTTTTCTATTAGTTAAA
Source organism: Acestrorhynchus altus (assembly GCA_034509495.1). NCBI lineage: Eukaryota > Metazoa > Chordata > Actinopteri > Characiformes > Acestrorhynchidae > Acestrorhynchus > Acestrorhynchus altus. Next base: position 17,082,106 of record CM067502.1, on the reverse strand, counting down.
GGAATATTCTAGAATTTACCAACAGAACCTCAATCTAATTAAATATACTCATTGATTCACCTTTAATTCTTGACTGCAGAACTGATTGACCTTCAGTCTCCTTCCATTGGTCATTTTCCACAGGAGCTGACCAACTATGTTTTCTCTTGTGTTGAATTCCAATGTGATTGAGTCTCTGCAGTAAAGTCTCTCTCCTCTGTCCACCCTCCGGGTAATCTGTCCCGAGAGGTGTTGAGCTGCATTCGTGGCAGATGAAATGGTTCTCCATTGTGTGTGATTTGGCGTCATGTGAAGCGTGCTCTTTGTCCCATGGCTGATGGTCTGTGTAGTTGCTATTATGGCGTGAGTAAGCCTTTGACAGGGGCTCCTTGCCCTCAGTAACATCCCACTGGACAGAAGCCTGGCTGGATTGTTCCTCGGGTTCATTCTTCTCCTTTAAAAATCGAAATCTCTTCCCTAGACACCTGTATACAACCGCAAGCACTCCGAGTGTAATCCCCACACCACCTGAAAGACAGTGTCAGAAAATCCTGAGAATGAATCTGTTTGAATCTGTTTTCTGTGCTTGTCTATATTGCAGTGTGCGGTAATTGCAGTTGAGCACCAGGGGAGCTCACAATAAATGAGCCTGGAAAACCTTCATATGAGAGATGTTTAGGGATCCTCCCCTTCAATGTCCTTGAATATCTTGGTCAGACCAACCTGGTAATTCATTCATTGTTTTGTTACTTTGTTAACCTTGTTATATGTTTTGCAAAATTTGATCTTTGGGGAAAATTATGGTGTGAGTGTCTTTTTGTTTTAACTACCTTTTTCACATATTTTGTAACAGGGAGTTAGGGTAGTGTTGTGTATTTTGGTTTATTTCAGGTTTAGTTTTTGTGTTTTTTGTTCTTTGGTTGTTTTGGCACATGCTCACCCCTGAAACTATTTCTACATGGATTTTCAGTAAAAATATACTGGGTCATCCATCGATACAGTGTCCACTGTCCACTCTCATTGTCCACTGTCCACAGCCTGACTCTAGACCAGGTTATGACACTCTCTCTACGTTAAATAAAGTCAATCAGTTAAAAACCTGTTTGAAGTGTTGCTATGAGACTAAAGTAACTAACTAAATAATGGAAGCTTATCTCGTACCTCTCTGTGGGTAGCCATGACCTCCTGGTTTGGGAACCAGCCTTGTTACTGAAAGGTTGCAGGTTTGATTCCCTGAACTGGCAGAACATGACTGAAGTACCCATAAGCAAGGCACTTAACTCCCCAGCTGCTCTCCCAGGGTGCAGTGGATAGGCCTGCCCACCATTCTGGGCATGTGTGTACCTAGTGTGTGAATAAACTAGTGTGTATGCATGTTTACATTTGTGCATGGGGATAACTGCACTTGTAGATCATCATGATTGTAGATCATCTCACACTGACACGAACCTGTGCCTGTGCACATTGCTAAGGATGTGAAGAAAGAGGTTGTATGACTATATCTTGTCTGACTATTGTATATGAGGGTCCAGAAACAGTGAAAATATACTTTTTAAAGGGCAAAACCTCATACAGAAACAACTAGTCTATGTTTTTTCATCTGAGAAAACCCAGCACATGGATACTTAAGGAGCATGAACCAACTGTGTGCAGTATAGCATGTACTGAGTTATTAGGGTAATATGTTATTAATCACAAAGTTGTGGGTTCAATACTTAGATTGGCTAAGCTGCCATTGTTGGAGCCCCACTTTTTGGACAGTTACATGGCATTTTCAAGGCTTCATAAATCGGGATCAGAGTAACTTACAGACATGATTCACATATCATAACAAACAGCAAGACCTACCCTACGGTATTTATGGAGGAATCCGAGAAGCCCAAAACTCAAAGAAAAATGTGCATTTGAATAATTTATTTGAGTCCTTTTTCTACTTGTTCAATTCCTTTCTGACCAATTTACTCAAATTGATTGGCTAAGGAAACAAGGGGAACTAGGCATTTCTTTTTAGTCCTTAACCCTCTCTGTTGCAGCGGTGACATAGCTTTCTATTTCTGGACGAAATTTATTGAATTGTACAAATATAATAAAAATAAAAAGGTGTTCATCAAGCCCTAAAAAAACAAATAATTTATTGAAATGCATTATGTATTATGAAAATATTTGGAAGAATCATTATATAGTTTTCCCAACCCCTAATATTGTTGTATTAAGAGACTAGTGAACACTCACCCAAAAAGCAACAGGCAGCAATGACTGCAACATCTCTGATATAGCGCTGAGGTGTGATCGAACCCTTTGCAACAATTGTCACTGTAATGTTGCTGTTCGCTGGTGCACAGTTAACATCACTCAAATCCAGCACTGTCTGTACTGCTGGGTTGTCTGAACTCACACAGACCAATCTCTGCCCATTGTACAACACTTTGCCCGGAGAATGAATGAAACTGTTGAGGAATGAAGATAGCCCTCTTAGCTCACAAGTGCAGTTCCAATGATTAAGATCCAGGTTCAGCATTGATAGCCAGGAAAGGTAGGAAAATGCATCAGGTGCATTCTGCAGTTTGTTACGAGATAGATCCAGACTACGCAGGTGTGGAAGCTTCTGGAAACTATTCTTGCCCAAATGTGTGATGAGGTTGTCTGACAAATCCAAAATTTCCAGATTTTTCAGGTCAGCAGAAGCAAAAGTAGTTATGTTAAGGCTGGTAAGAAGGTTCCCCTTCAGTAGCAATGTTCTCAAAGCACTGGTGCTTTGAAACCAGGAGCCTTCAATATCCTTTAGAACATTATTCCCCAAATGAAGGGTTTCCAGTTTATGGAGCCAAGAGAAGGTTGATGTGTTTAGGGCTTGGTTTGAGATAAGGTTGTGGTCCAGCATTAGTGTCTTGAGAACAGTAAGGTTTTGGAAAGCGTTGTCCAAGATAGTAGAGATGACATTGTTGCTAAGTGCCAAAACACTCATGTTGGATGAATCTGAGAACACAATGCTGCCCACAGTGTCTATCAGTCCATCAGTCAATATCAAGGCCTTGGTTGAGTCTGGAGCTTCTGGAAATTAACCAGAGGAAAAGCAGTATAAGAAAGTTTTCTGGCAATAAGCATATCTTTCTACAGACTTTACAATTTTTTCAATAATGCAGTCATTCAGAGAAAAAACATTTAAGGCTGGGGTTCATTATAAAGAAATATTAATGTATTATCTCAAATACTTGTGCTTTGTGTTTAAGCCACTCAAACTTAATTGGGGCATCCATGAAACACTTGTATTTGAATACTATATTTTAGGTCAAAAGAGTGTCTCAGGCTTTAGACAGTGTTTCCATAACCATCTGGTGTAATACCTGTATGAGTTGAGTATTAAACACTTGAGAAATCAGAATGGCTTCATTCACCACCATTGAGATCAATTCTGAATCAGTAAGTTTCTAAGGAATGTTTCTTTAGAGCATTTAACATCAAACAGCAACCCAATCTGAAACATTTAGGAATGTTAGCAGTAATTACATTATACTTTCATCACCTATGACACTGGAGAGCTTGTTGCAGATGATGGCATCTTCGGAGCACACAATACAAGAGGCTGGACAGGGTGAAGAAAGCTGAACTTGTGTGAGTGACACCATCAGTGTGAGGAAAACACCTGAGTGGAAGAGTGAACAAATTTGACCTATTTTCAGATAGAAATGAATCTTACATTGTACTCAGCAGAACAGATCACGGTCAGTAGAACATTAGAACTTACTTCTCATGGTTTGTCAGTGAATGGGCAGCATGGCAATACATTTGCTTCTCCATGACATCCTGGGTGAACTTGACCTTGCAGGAACATCTTCATTCTGCATGTCAGTGATCACACTGGATGGTGGGTGTCCTGAGCTTTAAGGTAAACTCCATCATGGTTACTGATAGAACTAGATCTCTTGTGTTTCACACAGTTTTTTTTATTTTTATTTTGGCAACTGTATCTGCCCCTGTGCCCCTATGACCCTTGTTGCTTAGTAACCCTGGCTGAGGCACAAGATGAAGAGATAGGTGATAAAACATTCATGACGTTCCACCTGTTTCTTTACCTGGAGTGGCTTTGTGTCCCTTATCATATACTTGGTGTGAGTGTGAGTGAGTGTGTTGTTTTGTGTCTCTAGGTCACGGTGAGTCCAGTGACAGCAGTTGTGTAGTCACTGACTGATTTGAGACATTTAGTCTACATAAGGCTGAGAAGAACCATGGTTCCTAAACATGCAAAATTTTGGAAATGGAACGTCCCATCTCCCCCATTAATGCCTTGTTCAAAGTCCAATAATTCATGTCTTCTTGCCATGAACACACTGGCCAGTGTTCACACATAACACCTCAACTTTTAACAGTGTGGGCATTCCCGAACCGTCCCCTGAGGAAACACTTCTCTCCCATGATTTTGGAATGATAATATGCATATGGTTTTAAATTAAATGATTAGGAGGGGGGGAAAAAAAAGAAAGAAAAATAATAAAATAATAAAATAATAAAAATAATTTAATTCAAGCTGGTGAAAAATATTATAAATCCCACTGAAGATTATTGTGGAAAATAGCTTATTTGTTCATTCCCAGACATTTTGTACTTTAAAGAACTTTCAAACAAGTCAATACACACACATTTATGATCATTAATAGCTTCATTAAGACATAACAATTGGAAAAAATCCAGATGTGTCATTGTGATGTCAATTAAATCACTGTGAAATAAACACAGTTCAAAATCATCTTTTAAAAACTGCACTTTTTGCCAGTGTCACTGTGACATCACAGTGTGAGCTCACTGTTACATAACAGTTCACTGCAGTATAATAATATTCCCTGCATACACTCCATTTCTATTCTATCCCCACTCAAACCCTTTACCCGTCTGAATTATATTTCTATGATGTCTAATCTGTACATCAGACTTCTGTTCAGATACTAAATGCATTTCACTGGATTGTACATTTTCATTGACTATAAAATTGAATATAATTTAACATAATCTAATCTGATATAATTTTAACTTTAGGCCTACCTTGCAGCTGACAGCACTAGATGCATACAGTCCCTCTAGTCGTGTATCCTGACAGTGTGTTAGCAGTTTATTTTCACTGGTACCTTCATTTGACTCCAGGTGTCCACTAACCTGCGATTACTATGTGAGGCTCAGTGGCACCACAGCAGCAGCAGTGTACTGTTACTGTATACTGAGCATGCTCTTTACGCCAGTGCTACCTGATCCTATAGCTGTCTTTGCTAAGTTGCTAAGTTCATCTTATCCACTTCTATTTCTCTCAGTAACCAATCCCTTGGTTACTACACTCATAGGATATAATTCCTCAACAAGGTCAACTCAGAGCCTTGAAAGAGCAAATGAACTACATTACTTTGTTAGAAATAACTGCTTATAGATCAACATAGTAATCAACATTTTGAGAAGAACCCAATGCTTAATACGGTTTTGTGGACAATGAATTGAAAAGCACTGCTGTTTCAATACACAATGTCTATTCACACTTAGTTTGATATGAAGAAATTTAAAATTTCAGTAACAATCAGTAGGAATCAAATGACACATTGTATTGCAATTTGCAGATGTTCCGATTGTAAATGCTGCTTGCATTAAATTCACATAATCAGGACCATTTTTCCAGAAGCTCCAGGGCTACTCATGATGTCCTCATGTGCTTGAGCAGCTTTTTCAAGTGTATACTCTGGACCAACCACAGGTTTCAGCCATCCAGCCTCCATTCCTGCAAACAGTGCTGATGCAGCCTCGGCTCTGTCCTCCTTCAGTAAACAGAAAAAACAGGCATGAATGAAGAGGCACATTATTTATAAATATGAGTGTGAATAGAATATCACTTAAAAGGTTTAAATCAGTGATCAAACCTAATGTGTACATGATGTGTACATATTATTTATATTTTAAAACTCATATTTTAATCATATAAGCTGTAATAAAAGATAGAACATCCTATGAACACCTTTAGCATATTTAAAAATGGATAATTTGTTCTTCGTTTTAACTTTACTGAGAGATGGATGTAATATAACTAAACACAAAAAAACTGAAGAAAAGTGTTTTAACAAAAAAAAAAAAATCCTAAATCTAATTAATAGAAACTTTTCTTGTAAAAAAGTTAGATCACCTTATGCCCTATAGAAATAGCTAGTATTTCCTCCTTTGGCTTACATAATGTCAATAAGATGTTTCATAGACATAGTCTGGAAGACAGTCTTATATTTTTCTCTGATACTGTAAACATTTGATAGTGGCGTATAGGATGGAGAGATCTCCAGGTCCTGCTGCAGAAAAGCAGTCCCAAACAATGACATTTCAACAGAGCTGCAGATGATTCTAAAAAGGACCAAGAAATCTGTAGAAAACAATTAATTTATAATACATATTGATATTTATGTGCCTTGCATTTCAACAGTGGCTATGAGGGAGATGGTGTAGACAGCACTGTGCAAATGGTTTTAAGTAACTGTGAAAAGCAGAATTGAGCAGCTCCTTATATGGGTAGTAAGTATTAAATAAATTATTTAAATAAGTAATATTAAAGTCAAGACAATAATGCTGATACAGACTCATCTTTGAGGTTGATTTTAAATGTGCTATGTCCGAAACATCTAAACGCCTAAAAAATAGTCAACAGACAGCAGTAGAGACTGGAGAGAACATCTTAAGCAGCTGCTTCACCGCACTGTCTGGTTTGGAAATTGTAAATTCTCTGACCACAACACTCTATAGCAAATTATAAGGACAACTGAATGATCACCAGGCTAACTCCATTGTGGATGGACCATAACACTGTATGTAATCTTTTGGAAACTCACTGTAAACACATGCAGCAGTAAGAATATTGCAGATCCACATTACCTTTGAGGAACAAAACAGAGACACCCCAGTGATACTGGACTCCTTAGCCATGGTGTCTCTGGGGTTAATCTCAATAGGTCCTCTAGAACCTACAATCTGAAAGATCAGATACAAAGACATATCTTTAAGGAACACAAAAAGCAAACATCCACATGCATATAAGCTTACTAAACATTAGCTACTCATAAGCTACTCACCATTGGGGCTGGGCTATATGGACAAAGAAAATCATATCTCGATATATGTTTTCGCTGAACGGCGATATATGATATACAATAAATGGCGTGAAAAAGTCAAAGTGAAAAAAATTCCCTATGAAATCTTTCCTCCATCTTTATTCTAAATTTAAACTTATTGAAATTTAATCTCAAAATAAACAATATCTTGCTCTGTATATAAATATTGATAAATCACCCAGCCCTACTCACCATCACTCTGCCGCCAAAGGCCAGCAGTTTTAGGTCATTGCTGAGATTCACATTGGACAACATCTCAATGATCACATTAACACCTTGTCCATCAGTAGCCACCTAAAAACAAATGAGTGTATGCATTCATTAATGCATACATTTATTAATTTTTATTAATTCATGTATCAATGTATTGATAAAAATGATCTTTTAAATTCACACTGAAAACCTCAAATACAAAATACTGTCACACATATCACATATTATAAATGCTATTTTAAACCATTCTGCCCACCCTAACTAGAAGTAAGTCCCACCTGAATTTTATCTAGGTAGTTCTTTTCTCGGTGGTTGAAGACCATGTGGGCTCCATTGCTGAGTACCAGCTTCATGCCATCAGGTGTGCCTGCAGTGCCCAGAACCTTCAGGCCAAAGGCTCGTGCCAACTGACATGCAGCAATTCCAACCTAATAACACACATAACTTTTTCAATATATATAGATTCAATATACTTCATATACTGCTCAGGTAAAAATCAAAATTCAGGCATTTTAATGCTGTCTGTTAAACAACACACACACACACACACACACACACACACACACACACACACATATACATACACACAATAGTAATTATACATTTTTGAATATATATATATATATATATAATTTATATAAAATATATTATTCCACTATTCTCTAGAGCAGTGTTTCACAACCCTGGTCCTGGAGGCACCCCTGCCCTGCATATTTTATAACTTTCCCTGTTCACAACATATCTGATTCATCTAATCAGTTATTTTTTTTATGGGTTGTGTTAAATCTAAAGTCTTTGTTGTTTGGTCAGGATCCTTGTCAGTTGGATATTTGTAGCTGCAGCCCAGTTATTTTAGACAATGATTCTTTTCACATTTAACATTTAATATAACATTTTCTGACATTTTAATACATTACATGTAATTTATGATTTTGTAAGATTTTTGGGACATGTAAACTCTGCAACATTCATTGCAAAATATCTTAATCGAACAACAATAATAAGCCTTTACCCCTCCACTGGCTCCATGGATGAGAACAGCCTCCCCAGGCCTGGCATGTCCCCTTATCAGAGGGAACATTTAGTGAACAGCGATATTATTAACAAAAACAATAGATATAAATATCAAAATGTTTGAGGACATGCCTCTCTCTCTGCCTCTGCCTCTGCCTCTGCCTCTGTCTCTCTGTCTCTCTCTCTCTCTCTCTCTCTCTCTCTCTCTCTCTCTCTCACACACACACACACACACACACACACACACACACACGCACGCACGCACGCACGCACGCACGCACGCACACACACGCACACGCACGCACACGCGCACACGCACACACACGCACACACACACGCACACACACACGCACGCCTAATGCCCACTTTGAGCTACATGGTAAAAAGTACAATATCCTTTGGGACTTTTGCATATTATTCAATTTAAAACCTATTAAGATGCTACAAGGAATCTTCTTGATGAAGTACTCGAATAGATTCCTTCACACTTTCTAATTAAAGATCCTCCAAATGTTCCTCATTGTACATTGTACTTTTGTACATTTTACAGTTTAATTAAATGGGTTAAAATCCCCCACATTGAGCTGTGAAGCAGTGGAACTGTGTTCTCTTGGATGATGGTGACCTCACTAAATTATGTGTCACAATCAAATCCTTAAACCTAAATGTCCTGAACAGTTAATTTAACATAATATTGATTTCAGAAAAAAACATTGAATATGCAGGTGTCCCAATTACTTTTGTGCATATAGTGTATGTGTGTGCATATTTGTGTGCATGGGTATATACGGACAGTTGTTTGTTGACCCCTTACTTGTGAAATAACGCCCGGTATGCAGTGAAATACGGAATTCCAATGGCAGCACCTTGTTTGTAGTCTAGAGAATCTGGCAATTTGTGAACTGATTCCTCTGACGCAATGGTGTACTCTGCATAGCCGCCCGTCTCTGTGCCTGTGGTAAACACTCTATCACCCTTCTGAAAGAACAAGTCAAGTTAACCAAAGATACAATGGGACACCATGTCTAACACCTAAACAGAGTCATTCAGTAAAGTGAGAATTATTAAAGTGAGAGTTTTTAGGTTTATTTTCAATAAACCACAACTTACACCAAACCTAAACTCAACTTGAACATTCAATAATAGATAATAATAATACCACAAACTAACACTAAAATTAGGATTATATTATTACATTATTAAAGTTAAACACATTTAAATCTAAGCACCTGCAAAAAACAAACTCCATCCCCCACAGCCTGTACCACTCCTGCGACATCAGTTCCAGGTGTGTAGGGCAGACTCGGTTTGCGTGCATAGGTACCAGCACGAATATATGTCTCTACTGGATTCACTCCACAGGCGTGCACTCGAATCAGCACCTATAAGTGAAAACAACAAAAAGCTGTTTGATGCTGAGATCATCTAGGAAATGGGTTGTGATCAAGAGTGAACACTTTTTTTAAATCCACGATGTGAAAGTTATGTAAAGTAATTAAGTAGCTAAGTAATAAATTCTTTGTTTTTCCATGTTATTTTTTATTCACAAATTCATAAAGAGTCCTGGCTCTGTTCTTGGAAGCCCCTTAGATCCAGTGCTGGAGGTGGGAGACAGAAGGATGTTAGCCAAGCTGGCATTGCTGGGCAGCTCCTTCAGTGACAGGCTGCTTCAGCCCAAGTGTGGGAAGGTGCGGTCCTTCCAGCCACTGTTAATAGTCTACAACCAGCTCTGCTCCCAGCAGACCACAGACACACACACTTAACTCCACACACTTACTGGAAATATTTTTTTTCAATGTAGCATAACAATGTGCAATATTTCCCCATGGCCATTAACAAGTTAATGTGCATATCTAAATAATATTGAGTTTTTGACTTTTATTATTTATGTTTATATTGTGTATACTGTACTGTTCATTTGTCTATGTTTGTTACTGAGTGCCTTGCCATCCCTTTGGTGCTGTAAAACTGAATTTCCCTACAGTGGTGATAGTAAAGGAATATCTTATTTTATTCATTAATAGTGGACAATGTATAATTAAAACCGTTCTCCCTATTTATTTGGCTTGGGATGGTTGGGTTGAAATTCACTGAGCTTACCTGTCTCTGGCCTGGAGCTGGAACAGGTATGTCGGAGCAGAGTTTCAGAACTGATGGTCCTCCAAACTCTGACACTCGTATGGCTTTCATTACTTTTGATGTGGCCATCTGGGTCATAAGGGAGTCTTATAAAGCAAAAGCAAAACATGTCACAATATGACATCAGCATTGACAGTCCTGTAGTTATTGCAGCCAATCAATAACCTCCCTTAACTCATACAACCTGGGACTCACACTTTGCGAGTAGTTGCATGCCATTTTCTAGGCTTCATATGTCAGGATCAGATTAAAGTACACACATGAAACAAATATCATAAACTAAAAAACTTACCCTACCTTTAAATCACTGTATGATCAGTGAGCAATCCAGCTCAGAAAACAACTAAAATTCACTAATTTCCAATGGATTAAAATTCAAGGTTAAATGCCAAAGGAGGTTTCCAGTACATGTTTTCTGATCTGGTCACATGCAGACTTAAATGGTATTTAAGTTTTTTTGTGTGTTTTTTGGAGACAAATGTCAAGTACTTTTAATAACTTATTATAAATACCATTGTTATTGTAATCATAACAAATAACTAAACAGTATTTTTTTAGCTTAAAGAAAATCACTCCATATTCCCAACAGGATTTCAGAGATGTAAAGGGACACTTATAAACAAACTAAAGTGTAGGGGCACGTATTTTTTTAATCAAAATATGGTCAAATTCCTACTAATATTTAAAATCTGTTATCATCTCAAATGAAGACAAGTTTGAGAAGTCTAGAATCTCCTGAAAATAACAATGTCTGCATGTGTCTTTTGGTGAATAAAAGTACAACAAACTACAAAAACATCTGAAGGTTCTCAAGGTGAACTTGTAGCCAGGACAAAATCCTGGACTGGAAATAACTTTGAAGACTTAACATAGTTTTTAAACGATAAACAGCAAACTGCCTGTCCAAAAACTAAAATTGACATTGTCATTCCACCTTAAATGCAAGTCTCCACATTGCAACTTCTGCACCATTTAAGGTGGAATGGAGAAGCAGACAACCGTGGTTCTGGTATACATATATGACAAGCTTTGAATGCAGACAATGCATGCAGTATATCATAGGGTTAAATGTAAAAACTACGTAACAAACCTAAATATGTAAAAAGGTGACAATACAAGCATGCAGGAGCTCACCGTGCTGAACACGGATTCCGCGGAGCAGAAAGACTTCCGTTCCTGATGTCGTTTGGACAAACCCGGCTGCCGTAGAAGCGTGTTGTTAACCGGTTAGTCCCTCATACAAACATCCGGTAAACCTTAACTGAATTAAATGTTGAAAACAACAAAACTACAGATCAGGTTTGTGAGTGTTTGGTGTCGTGTATCTGATCTGCGATGGACGAAATAAACGCGTTTAAGCGTTGGAAGGAACAGTGTCTAAATAAGCTGGATTTGAGTAAAAAGGGCAGCATAGACACAGACATCTCCCATGTAGTTTCGCTTTTAAACACTTCAGAGCGTTATTTTACTACGAGCTCCTGTTCTGGGAGAATCATCCTGATCGATGGGGTAAGACCACTAAAGACACCACGGTTCTGTGTCTGGTTTTCGTTTGGTCAAATGTGTTTTAGCAGCATAATGTGAATTATTTACTGATCTCTACACTAATGTGAGCCAAGCAGCTCTGAATTCAGGTTCAGGTTATGAGCCTCAAACCTAGAACTGATGTTAGTTACAGAACTAATGTTAGTTACAGAACTACATATCAGCTTCACAACTAGAACTAATGTTAGTTACAGAACTAGATATGAGCTTCATAACTAGAACTACTGTTAGTTAACTGAACTGAATATGAACTTCATAACTAGTTCTAATGTTAGTAACAGAACTGAATATGAGCTACAATGAAATAATGTTGGTTACTGAACTGAATATGATATGCTAGAACTACTGTTAGTTAAAGAACTAGATGAGCTTCACAACTAGAACTAATGTTGGACACTGAACTGTTATAAACTGCAACTAAACTACTGTTGGATTACAGAACTAGGTATTTAACTTCATAACTGAATATGTAGTGCTGGAACTAGATATGAGCTTCACAACTAGAACTAATGTTAGTTACTGAACTAGATATTAACTTCATAACTAGAACTAATGTTAGTAACAGAACTAGATATGAGCTTCACAACTAGAACTAATGTTAGTTACTGAACTAGATATTAACTTCATAACTAGAACTAATGTTAGTACTTGAGAAATAGATATGAGCTTCACAACTAGAACTAATGTTGGTTACTGAACTAGATATTAACTCATAACTTTAAGAACTAATGTTAGTAACAGAACTAGATATAACTTCATGACTAGAACTAATGTTAGTAACAGAAATAGATATGAGCTTCATAACTAGAACTAAAAAAACCTTTTAAAGAGAAAGTATAAGATTGCTTTAGTGATGGTAGAATATCCATATCTAGTCATTTCTTCATGAAAGCTCATGAATTTCTTCATCTCTACTGTAATATTCGATTTTCTTTTCTTTTGCTCAAAGGTGTCAGATTGCATGGATGTACAGAAGCAGAACTGCTCTTGGTTGTTTGTTACTCATGAGAAGTGTCAGAGAGAGGATGTGGTAAGAAGACAACCACACTTTGATTTCATTGAGATGATTTAATACGGTGACTTTAATGCTAAGGATATTATATTCTCTTAAACAGATGGCAGCTTTGGAAAAGTCTTCAGGTGATGCCGTGTTTAAGTTTGAGCCTTGCGTACTTCATGCCCAGTGCAGACAGTTAGAGGATGCACAGCTCCTGGTAACCTTTACTCACATCACTAGAAGTGCTGAATATCAAGTGGGTTGAATTTGAGGAGGGCACATATATGTATCTTCAACAATAAGATTAGGAATCCTAAAGAGATTGAATCTGTATGTAATCTCAGATTTTATTCAATTTGGTTATTTTAGAACAGTTCAGAATCACCTGTAAAAATATAATTGTAAAAAAAATTCTGGCTTACTATATGACTTAAGGTTGAATTTTCCAGATCTAATTTCAGATCAAAGTACTATGCAAACCCCCACAAAAAACATAGTAAGAGTGTTTGCCTCTACAGTTGTATAACATTAGAATAGACAGAAAGAAACAAAGTCAGTGGTTAATTCAACTGTATATAACATTATAATAAATGAGAGTGTTTACTCTATATAATATTAGAGTAAACCCAAATAAACATAAAGTCAGTGGTCAGTGAGTGTGGTTATCTTTAAAGCTCTATATAACATTAGAATAATGGTTACAATGTACTGTTGGTCTTTAAAGTTACTGGGGTGTTGGATGGAAACTGGGAATACAGGAATTATATTTTTTCAGACAAACTATTTCAACACATTTTGCAGATCATTTTCTTTAATGCTCCTCCAAGTGTTCTCCATAGTACTGAACACAGGAGAAACACTAGCTCTATATGTTAAAGTGTGTCGTTTATGTAGTTATTTTTTTTAATCTGAAATTTGTGTTTCAGATTTTTATTTTGGCCAAAAAAATACTTTTCTAATTGAATATTGTGATCTGTTATTGAATCTATTCCATAATTATCCAGATCCAAGGCTTCCCCATTTCCATATACAATATCGTACAGTGGGTATGGAAAGTATTCAGACCCCTTTAAATTTTTCAGTCTTTGTTTCATTGCAGCCATTTACTAAAATCAAAAAAGTTCATTTTATTTCTCATTAATGTACACTCACCACCCCATCTTGAAAAAAAAACCCCCAGAAATGTAGTATTTTTTGCAAATTTATTAAAAAAGAAAAACTGAAAAAAAGAAACCCTTTGCTGTGACACTCATATTTAACCCACATGCTGTCCATTTCTTCTGATCCTCCTTGAGATGGTTCTACTCCTTCATTGGAGTCCAGCTGTGTTTAATTAAACTGATTGGACTTGATTAGGAAAGGTGCACACCTGTCTATATATGACCTCACAGCTCACAGTGCACATCAGAGCAAATGAGAATCATGAGTTCAAAGGAACTGTCCAAGACAGAATTGTGGCCAAGTACAGATCTGGCCAAGGTTACAAAAGAATTTCTGCAGCACTCAAGGTTCCTAAGAGCACATTGGCCTGCATAATCCTTAAATGGAAGAAGTTTGGGACAACCAGAACTCTTCCTAGACCGAGCCGTCCAGTCAAACTGAGCAATCGTGGGAGAAGAGCCTTGGTGAGAGAGGTAAAGAAGAACCCAAAGATCACTGTGGCTGAGCTCCAGAGATGCAGTAGGGAGATGGGAGGAAGTTCCACAAAGTCAACTATTACTGCAGCTCTCCATCATTTGGGGCTTTATGGCAGAGTGGCCCAACGGAAGCCTCTCCTCAGTGCAAGACATATGAAAGCCTGCATGGAGTTTGCCAAAAAACACATGAAGGACTCCCAGACTATGAGAAAAAAAGATTCTATGGTCTGATGAGATGAAGATTGAACATTTTGGTGTTAATTCTAAGCAGTATGTGTGGAGAAAACCAGACACTGCTCATCACCTGCCCAATACAATCCCAACAGTGAAGCATGGTGGTGGCAGCATCATGCTATGGGGGTGTTTTTCAGCTGCAGGGACAGGATGACTGGTTGCAACTGATGATGTTTGGAATGATGAATGCAGCCAAGTACAGAGATATCCTGGACGGAAGCCTCTTCCAGAGTGCTCTGGACCTCAGACTGGGCCGAAGGTTCACCTTCCAACAAGACAATGGCCCTAAGCACACAGCTAAAAAAACAAAGGAGTGGCTTCGGGACATGTGACCATTCTTGACTGGCCCAGCCAGAGCCCTGACCTAAACCCAATTGAGCGTCTCTGGAGAGACCTGGAAATGGCTGTCCACCAACGTTCACCATCCAACCTGACGGAACTGGAGAGGATCTGCAAGGAAGAACGGCAAATCCAGGTGTGAAAAACATGTTGCATCATTCCCAAGAAGACCCATGGCTGTACTAGCTCAAAGGGGTGTAAAGGGTCTGAATACTTATGATCATGTGAAATTTCAGTTTTTCTTTTTTAATACATTTGCAAAAAATTCTACATTTCTGTTTTTTTTTCTGTCAAGATGGGTTGGTGAGTGAACATTAATGAGAACTGAACTTTTTTGATTTTAGCAAATGGCTGCAATGAAACAAAGAGTGAAAAATTTAAAGGGGTCTGAATACTTTCTGTACCCACTGTATATGATTCTTTTTTTTTTTTTTTTTTTTTTTTTACTATATTTACACACTGAAATTTGATCTTGTGTACACGAGGGTGCGAATGGGGGCAGAGGGGAGCAGAGAGAGCAAGCAAAAACAAAAGATTGAAACAGAACGATATTTAAAAACTTTTAAACTTACCTCAAACTGTATCTTGCTCTGTTTATATCCTGATATTGATATGAGTTGTGTATAACCCAGCCCTGGGAGGAAATATCATTTTTTTTTCTGTTTTCTTGGTTTGTTCCACAGCACTCTGTCGCTATAAACTCTGGTTTCAGGAATTCAGGAATGACGGTTGGAAAGAAAGGCAAAATCATTATGGTGAGTAATTTTGCAGCTGTTAAGATCTTAATTGAAAGGTATTCAGCATTCTGTTTTCCTTCATCTGAAGCGAACTCTTAAATAACTGTTTTCTGATGTATCACACAGGCTGTGCGCAGCACTCACTGTCTTGAAGTTCCTGTCAGCCACAGGGGAAGAGTTCTGGTTTCTGAAGAGTATATAGATTTTCTTGTTGGAGCCGCGAATAACAAAATGGAAGAAAATCTCAAAAGGATAGAAAGGTGTGTGTACAGTTTGTTCAAAATTATTTTGCCTTGTATGAATTTCCAGTGTTTTTCATAACAACCAATCATCTTTCCCACAGGTTCTACAGTTGCTTAAGAGATGCCTTGGAACCTGAGCAAGTTAATAAAAGCCATTTAACAGATGAGCAGGCAGACAAGAAACAAGTCTACCGGCGAAGGAGAAAAAGAACAGTGCAGTACAGTCCTGCAAAAAGTGACCAGGAGGATGACCTGGAATGTGAACTGACATTATTTACCTAATATTATTAATAGAACTCCTGTGATTCCTCTGAAAAAGACTTTATATCATAAGTGATCCTTTCATTAAAGCACAACTGGTATTAGTTGACATTATTAGTCAGTTGTTGTTTATTACCCATATTTTTTTCATGTGGCTCTGACCAAAATGAATCTGTATTCATTCTTTATGGCACCAATGCGAATGTCAGCCATCTTCATCTCAGTTTCTGAATTGTGAAGTGGAATTCAATCTCCCAAAATGTATTTTATTTTAATGGGTTATTCTCTGAACCAGTTGCATTTGTTCTGCCTCAGAGGTGAAGCTGCCTCAAGAACGATTTTGAGTTGTGATTTTGCACATATTTTTGTACAGCAGCTGCATCAGACCATTCATCTTCATTCAAAAAAGCTCAACAGCAAGTCCTGTTTCCATGACCCACAGCAGTCCAGATTGTAAGCAGTACATTATATAGTTTCTTGTGGGTTCTGGTTAACAGTGTGGAGTAATAATCCTCTTCTTCCCATCCTCCTGTAATAAAAAGCACCTGGCTTCCTTAAACATCCACTTTTCTCTTCCACGCAGGTCTGTTTCAGAAATAATCATTCCTATTCTGAATGAACATGCATATATATAACATGAGGCTGTTGGGCCTTGCAGCAATGCAGAAACTGACCGCATCATTCATCTCCTGTCGTTTGGGACTGAAGTGACACTCCACAGTGGTCTGGAAACAAAGTTCCGCTGGATTAGAGCTCATTACTCTCAGAGCTCTCTTCTGCAATGGCTCATTTAGGAGATTTGCCTCATTAGTAGGTCCCTCGTCCACCATGTGAACCTGCCTCAGTCATGCTATCTGAGAGCAAAGTTTTGGCCAGTTTTACCCCATGTATGCCATTTCTATTCATGTTATGGCCTGATTTGGACAGAAATCTCTTGAAACATTTCCTTGTCCAGAATGAACAAAAAACATCACAACATTTCTTCCTACTGTGCAGTTTAATTAGTTCAACTGTGCAAAGCCTGGTCAGTGGGTAGATGAAGATCCAGGTTGTAAATTGTGAGTTGGGACTGGGATTGGGACACATTTTGTCTGCATGAAAGGTTAGCTTGTTGCAAGGTCTTTACACATAGAGGTCTTTAGCAGATGCACTTGAATAGAAGTGCTTAGAAGTTAACATGCCCATTGGTTAATGAGATTTGTGCATGAGGGGCAGTGGAGTGGAGAAAGAGTGCAGGGTGTGAATATTGGTATGCATCAGATTGGAATTGGAGTTGCTGGCAGATGTACAGTACAGGCCAAAAGTTTGGAGACACCTTCTCATTCATTCTCATTCACCTTCATGACTATTTACATTGTAGATTCTCACTGAAGGCATCAAAACTATGCCTTCAGTTTATTGTTTATTGTTTATTGTATTGACTGTTCCATTTGAAGATGAGGTTGAAAAAGGAAAAGGAACTGTCAGAAGTAGTTGAAAGAGGAAGTCAGTGGTTGTGGATAATAAGGGCTGACGTTTGGTGGGGTAGGGCAGTGCACAGTCGAAGGTGTGGCATGGGGAGAGTTATAGAGTGTTTTGTGTATATACTGTTATTGTTATTGAGGCTGTGAGTAAAATCGTGTGAAATCTCATGAAGTTAACTTGGAGGAGAGCTGATCTGGAACACTAGACTTCATTGTTGGAGGTGTCATGGGCTTAATTAAGCTAAACACTGAAGAAAGAACATGCCTACCTGAAGACACCTGTAACGAGCTTGTGAGGTAGTGATTGGAGTATAAGGTAAAGTGAATGGGCTGGTAACTGTATCTGTAACTGATGTAGAAACTCCTGGGTCATTTCACAAACAGTAAATATTTAAGGAAAGATCCTAAATGGCCACAGCTACTTTAGGGGCTTGTTTGAAGTATTGGTCAAAGATGGCGTATAAAAAGAATGTTGCTGATCGGACCATAAACGACCACAGCAACTTTAGATAAAGTTTAGATTGGAACAGAGGGGGGCCCTATGTACAGCTCTAGTTGTTATGTGCAGGATTTTGATAATACATCTTCCTGTATTACTTAAGTTGTGATTGCAATGTAGACAGAAAATCACATTAATAATATTTTTTAAGTTAAATATTAAAAAGATATAAACTATGAACAAAAGTATTGGGACACCTGTTGATTCACTGTTTCTTCAACGGTACTAAAGATGTTTTTCCTGCTTTTGTTGGAGTAACTGTCTCTACCCTCCAGAAGATTTTGGAGCATCCCCACCTCATTCCAAAAGCATTGGATGGCGCATGTTCATTCCAGAGAAGACAGTTCCACTGCTCCACAGCTCTGCTTATCTGCTTATACTTATCTACAGGGACTAGACAAGCTGTGTATTTTCATTTGAATATCTATGCCAGCAATTGGTGTAAATTAGAAATGTGTCCACAAACAATTTAATATGTAATTAATATTATTTTTTTTTTTTACCATATATGGAAATGTGTTGTAATATTTTAAATACTACAAAATATATCTGTAATATATTTACAAATATATTTTAATGTATGACATTTTTATACTGTGTGAAAATATTTTACAATTTACTGATTATTGCCGTTTTAATAAATTTAACAATATATGGATTGTGCACAAATACATTATTTTTGGTGCCATTGATGGAGACCATACCTAAACAGTTACAGTGGCTTGCAAAAGTATTCAGCTTTTCCATATTTTGTCAAACGACAAACAAGTATATTTCATTGGAATTTAATGTGAAAGACCAACACAAAGTGGTATACAATTGTGAATTGGAAAGAAAATTATACATGATTCAAAACATTTTTTACAAATTAAAAAAAAAATGAAAAGTGCTGTGTGCAAAAGTATTCAGCCCCCTTGAGTCAATACTATGGAACCACCTTTTGCTACAATTACAGCTGCATGTCTTTAAGGGTATGTCTACACCAGCTTTGCACATCTAGTGACTGAATTTTTTGCCCATTCTTCTGCTCAAGCTCAGTCAGATTAGATGGAGAGCATTTGTGAACAGCAGTTTTCAGATCTTGGCACAAATTCTCGATTGGGTTTAGGGGTGGACTTTGACTGGGCCTTTCTAACACATGAATATGTTTTGTATTGCAGCTCTGGCTTTATGTTTAGGGTCGTTGTCCTGCTGGAAGGTGACCCTCCAACCTAGTCTCAAGTCTTTTGCAGACTCCAACAGGTTTTCTTCCAAGATTGGCCTGTATTTGGCTCCATCCATCTTCCCACCAACTTCCCTGTCCCTGCTGAAGAGAAGCAGCGCCAGAGCATGATGCTGCCACCACCATATTTGACAGTGGGGATGGTGTGTTCAGAGTGATGTGCAGTGTTAATTCTCCGCCACACACAGCGTTTTCAGCATTTTGGCCAAAAATTTCAATTTTGGTCTCATCTGACCCAAAGCACCTTGTTCCACATGTTTGCTGTGTCCCCAACATGGCTTCTGGCAAACTGCAAACGGGACCTTTTAACAGTTTTCTTTTAACAATGGCTTTCTTACATAAAGACTACATTTGTGCAGTGCATGACTAATAGTTGTCTTGTGGACAGATTCCCCGACCTGAGCTGTGGATCTCTGCATTTCGTCCAGTCACCATGGACCTCTTGGCTGCATCTCTGATCAGTGCTCTCCTTGTTCGGCCTGTAAGTTTAGGTGGACGGCCTTGTCTTGGTAGGTTTACAGTTGTGCCATACTCTTTCCATTTCCGGATAATGGATTGAACAGTGCTCCGTAAGATGTTCAAAGTTTGGGAATTCTTATTATTGCCTAAGCCTGCTTTAACCTTCTCCAGAAGTGTATTCCTGACCTGTCTGGTGTGTTCTTTGGACTTCATGATGTTGTTTATTCCCCAATATTCTCTTAACCATCCTCTGAGGCCATCACAGAGCAGCTGTATTTGTACTGAGATTAGATTACACACAGGTGGACTCTTTTTAGTCATTAGCAGTGATCAGGCAACTTCTGAAAACAATTGGTTGCACTCAGAGAAATGATGTGCTGAATACGTTTGCACAGCACACTTTTCAGTTTTTTATTTATAAAAAATTTTTTTGAATCATGTATATTTTTCTTTCCACTTCACAATTGTATACCACTTTGTGTTGGTCTTTCACATTAAATTCCAATGAAATATATTTAGGTTTGTGGTTGAAATGTGACAAAATGTGGAGAAGTATTTTGCAAGCCACTGTACAAGTCATGTACAACGATGCAATGGCAGCAATTCTAGAGCTAGTGACCGGCCTCACATGTATCACAGGATGCATGTGCTTGCCTTCACCTTCCTAGTGTCAGGAGCAGAGTGTGTGAGGGGGAGAGTCCTAATAGGGCTGCATTATTTGCTCTCCCAAATTGGGAATTTTTTTAGAAAGAACTTTCTCAGTTTGCTCCATTTGCTTTAGGAGTTTTTCTGACCAAGTTGCCTAGCCCTTAAAGTTTGACTCAGATTCTTATGCTTGACTATTTTTCCTGTTTCTACACATCATCTTCAAAAAAATGGACTGTTCACTTCCTGCCTAATAAAGTAACCCCTTGACAGAAATCACTGTGGATGAAGATCATGTTTTTCACTGCATCTGTCAGTGATACTAATGGTATAGCTAATTGGTGTATATGTATATACTGTATACATGCACAATCCATATATTATTTAATATGTTTATGTGAAATATTTTGTAGTATATTACAATATATGGTCATGTCTAATCATGTACATCCATTCGGCACTAGAGGGCGCTAATGTACTTTCACCAGGAATGATTAGAGCAGTGTTCCTGAAGCCTATTCCTGCTCTAAATATTTTAGAACGTAGCCTACTCCCAACTCACCTAATTCAACTAACCATTAACAAACCCTTCAGTGTAACATGGGTTGTGTTAAATCTAAAACGTGCAGTCCAGTGATGCCTCCAGGCCCAGGGTTTAGAAACACTGGATTGGAGTGTCCACTCAAATAGAAGGGGTTTCAGGAATGATCCTGGAAGTGGATGTTGGAGATCAGGTTCATCTTTCACATAAGAAACTGTAACATTTTGGCATTGCAGATATGAGAACCAGTTCTAGATATCTGTCAAATCTTAATTGTAACTGCTGCAGAAGGTCCTCTGAATTTACTGAGGTTTTTAACTAAATTCTAAGTCCAAAAAAAAAAAAAAAAAAAAAAAAAAAAAAAAAATAATAATAATAATTTATATATATATATA